>PVLA01017415.1:0-17462 GCA_004027455.1 Hydrochoerus hydrochaeris
GTCTTTTATTTTGCTCTTTCTTGTTACTCTTGGTTTCTCATATTTAAAAAACAGTGTGATATTTGAGCTTGTATGTGATTTATTGCATTTTTAAGAAATACAGTCTAAACCAGGAATGATGGCACATGCCTGTAACTCTAGCACTTGGGAGCCATAAATAAGAGGATCTCCACAAGATTGGGGCCCACCATGACTACATAGGAATTTCAAGGCCAGCCTGAACTACAGTGATACCCTGTCTCAAAATAAAAAGTAAATAAAGAATATAAATAAAGAACAAAAATATAAACAAAAAAATAATAATAGTCTAAAACTTGTAATATTTCATAGGATCTTAATGTTTTTGACTTAAAGTAATGTAAAGTTACATGGATGGCAGAGCCTGACACATCCCCACTCCATGAAGCTGCTGAAGATGCAGCATCTACTCAGCCAGTGGAGACAAGTGCATACACCAACCCTCATGCTAAGAACCTGAGGTGCTGAGACCCACCCTAAGAAGCCTCAGCCTAGCCCACACTCAGAGTGGATCAGTGCACAACCAGCAAATGCTGTGCAGTCCAGAGCATCTCAGTCATCATTACCCAATAGGAGATCAGGATCCTGCTCTGCAGCCTATTGCACTACTCCAGTGGCCATTCTCCAGCCCTCCTTTCAGGACTCAAAGAGCACACAAGCCAGAAACCAAACTCACCAGGAGACAGTGGCCGGAGCTGGATGACATTAAAGAAAAAATAGACTCAACACTTTCAGATGGTTTTATCCAGAATTCCCTGGCTGCTGGACAAAGATACCCTGCCCACATGACAAGATTGTCCCCTGGACTACCTTACCCAGAATCCTTTATGATGCCAGAGGAATACATATGAAACATCTTCATAGTAACTTTCCCATGAACTACGATTCCAAATATTCTCTGCTTGAAGGAAGAGTTAAGTACCTATTCACAATTCAGAATGATTCTTTGCTTCCCTTTCTGGACTATGGTCCCTACATTCCCACATGGGGCTGAAATACTGTAAGTCTGCCAAGTAATTCTCTCATAGATGTCATAAACAGGAGTACTAGGATAGACAAAGAACTATGGAACTCATAATCATTGACATGATCTCCTGGATTACCACAGACACATTCTTAGAGTGGTAGCAGTCCTACAAACTCCCAATCATCAATTTTCCAAGGACTGTGATATCCAGAATCCTTCACAAAGCCACAAGACTATGACACCCACAACCATCAGCATGATTTCCCCCTAGAATGCTGTAACCATCAATAATTTTGGCCAAAAGGCCAAGAAGCAATGGAATGTCATAACCAGAATCCTTTGTGGTGCCACAGGACTATCTAGACATAGTCCACCCTAATTTTTCCATAGAATACCATAACCAGAATTCTTCTGTGGCCAAAGGACTACGGTATGCAGAATCCCTGGAGTAAAAATGACACGTAGTGCTATACCCTGAATCCATCACACAGACATAGGCAGGAAATACCCAAAAACTTGCTTTGCTTTTCCCAACAAGGCCATTGCCTGAATCCTTGGCTTGCCCTCTGGGAAGACTATAGAGCAATTGGAAGCTATAGCATACTCTGAAGACTATGGTATCCAGAATTTTGGGCATCTTTCCTCAAGGACCATGGCATTCTGAATGCTGTGCCACAGCCTGCTCAAAATCTTAAATATGCAGAATCCTCAAAACAGCCATGGATGGAAATACACAAAATCCATTGCATGGTGGCTATTGATAACTAACATAACCAGAATCTTCAGTATTCTCTCCAGTAACTACAGTACCCCAAAATATTCCTTTGGCAGCCAGGCTATGATGCTTAGAATGCTGGATTTGTTCCCATTACCAAGCACTACATTCATTACTAACGATCCTTGCTGTGCTCATCCTGGAAGACTCATACTCAAGGTTTCAGAGTGATATCTTTACAAACTGTGATAACTCTGTGTTTAGGCAAGGGCTATGCTTCCCTAGATCCTTCATGAACTCCCCCAACCAATCTGACCTGATATCATGAAACTTCCACATGATCCCCAAGGTGTGTGATAGGCAGAGTCCTGGGCCTTGTACTAGACTGCCAATGCAGAATCCTTAGGAGTCCCTATTGATCCATTGCTGATAACCCAAACACATGTCCATGCAGAAAGGCATGACCAGAGTTATCAGATGTGGTAGGTTCTTAAATCCTTTGGTCCAAGTGGTTCCTTTTTTTTGGCCTTTATTTCTTTATTTTTAGTTTATGCATTTATTGGGCACATTTGTCATTTCTGTGATGAAGGAGGTTTTCATAGCATTTCTGGATTTTACTCTTGTTTTCCCATACAAAAGTTAAATTTCAGTGGTTTTTATGTGTTTGATTTTTATATGTTGTATTTTGAATCACCTGGGAATCTGTTCCTTCAGTGCTTTTTTTTTTTCCAAGAATTTTGTGACTTTTCTTCTAACATTTAGATCTCAGTAATTTTTATCTGGTTATATAACAGCAGTACAAATCTCCTTTTAACTTTTTCCTACTTTATATCAATTTTTCAAATCAATTACTCTAAAATCAGTCTTTATCATTTTACTTCCTGCCTTAAATACAATATAATATTGTATACAGTGTACAATATTTCCTTAATGTTTGCAGATGTGTCATTTTCTAGGAATTTTTCATTAGTTTTTTTATAATTGTACAACACCAACAGTGTCATAATGTTACAATTAGGGAAGTCTTAAAATTTTCTAGCATCTTTTAGGGGCAGCCAGAACACATGAACAATATGCTCATCATTTCACTAAATACATTTGCTGTTTTGATTTTATAAATGAACTGCTATGGTTTTAATTTCCACATCAAAACTTATACTAAAGTGTAACACCCTTTATGATGTATTAAACAGATAATGTCAGGGGAAACTGTAGGATGTGACTAGGTCATGAATGGATTGATTCAGCCATAGATCAATGGCTTAGTGGCTCATGAGAATTGGTCTGGTTAAAAGGGCATTTTGGCTCAAGCTTTGCATGCATTTTAACTTCTCTTTTCTACCATAGAACTCTGCAATGTCCCCATACCCAACAGAGCCTTCACCAGCTGGAGGTCCTTTGTCTTACACTTTCAAAACCCTGGGCTGAACAAACCTTTAGTCATTATAAGTTTTTAGGCTGCAGTATTCAGTAGTAGTCAAAGAAAACAAAGAAAGGAATTAACATGTCTGAAATAAATAAATACCACAATATGTAACTGGTGTTTACAGTGGAACATGATTTTATTTTCTTTTTTACTACCTGCAGTTCATGAGGTTTACTATATAGACATATACACAGAACTTTTGAATGGTCATACCTGTGTTTATATAATTAGGACAAATCTGATGAACATCACACAGAAACAAAGACATACACACACACAAACATGCACACACACACACATACACGGGTATATTCTATGTGTATAGCAGTTGTGAATCACTTAATATTGTATGAATCAACACTCATGATCTAGTTTTTTTGTTTTGTTGGTTTTTTTTAATCAGTACCAGGGATCAAACCCATGACCATGTGCTTGTAAGGGAGGCACTTATGCCTCTGAGCTAAATCCCCAACCCCTCATGGTCTAGATTTTTTGTTAACTTGGAGCTCCCCTACATGAGAGACAAGATCCTTTTAGATACTCAAACTCTAAAAAAAGGAAAGAGTTTAAAATCCATTTCTATGCATAAAAATGGAATTTAACCTGTTATGTATAATATATGTATTATATATATAATATATATAATTTCATTATTATAAAACAGGGTCCTTATAGATACTGAATCTGAAAAAAAAGAAGTTAAAATCTATTACATTCTCAAAAATAAGGAGAGTTTAAAATCCATTCATATATATAATGTTTTTTATTTAAAGAGAAAAAAATGTAAAGGGTAGAGATAATACAGTATTTCAAAAAAAGATAAACTTTCAGAAATTATTACTTGATAAATTACATATTGTCCTCTTAAAAATAATTGTTCACATTGCAAAATTAAAGCATGCAAAGTAGATATTCAAACAGTGAGACTGTAAACAGCTATGCATGCATGACTTTCTACATGTATTTCTATCCTTTCTATATTAGAGGGAAGAACAAAGCATATCAAGGCAAAAGAAAACAAATTCGTATAATAATATGAAATCAAAATGTTGTATAAAACTACAGTACAAGGTGGTCTAAAATGATTACTGTGTTGTTTCTTTTTATCTTCAATAGTATTGTCTGTATCATCTGGCATAATTGAATATAGCAGTATAATTGAATACAGCAGTACACAAAAATATTAGTAAAAATAAAACATTGTAGACAGTATAACACTTCAAAGGCACATAATAATCAAACAAGGCTCTGATAATGTCATTGAGCTAGCCAGGAATTCTTGATGAGTCTCTGGTGGCCCTGCTGGCCCTGCCTGCTGGAAAGTAGCTTCCTATATTCTATTGGGTAGATGTGGTAAGACTGCTTTTTCTAGCAACTTAACTTCACAATTTTTAGGAAATCAGGACATGTTTTTCTTCAGTGTTCACTAAACCTCTGACAAGAAGGACACCTTGCTTACAACAGTAATCCTGTTGAGATAGGTGATCAACCAGAAGCTAAGCTCTCAGTTCATGTCCCAAGGAGTGCACTTGGGACTTATTTATAGGTGTTCTGTCCTCCTCTCAGCCCTTTTGTACATGGTGATGAGTCTTCAGATGCCTACTGCAATGCCCAGCTCACAGCAACATTATCTCCTTATGGATATGAGAATTATTTTGTGGAATCATATATTCAATAGTGGATAGGAAGTGATCAGATCTCAGATTCCAGTTCTCAAGGGATTTCTTGCACTGCCATTCATAGTTGACAACTTGGGAGACCACATTCTAATTGGCAGAGCAGAGGCTTGGAAGAAAAAACACCCTTTGGGTATTCAAAGGTGGAAGGAAAGAGGTAGACATGGCCTTAAATCTAGTGGGGCAGAGGTGCTGAGAAACCATAATAGGCAGGAGATTCTCAAACATGATGTGTGAGAAATCACTCTATTCCATTGCGGAGGCATGACAGGGTACCTGGACGCTCTTCAAGAGCTCAAAGTTTGGAACTGTATTCAGGAGTGTTGATGTATTGCAGGGTAAAAACAGCTGACAGGAGGATCTGGCTTCTCTTGGAAGGCTCTGGACAAGTCATTGACTTTCCTTAACCTCAGATTCCTCACACAGAGAAAGAAAGAATAAATGCTTTGGTCAGGCAGCACTGTGTGACAGTGAGTTCCAGGGAGATAAGGAAAATTGGTGTGCTTCCTCCTGGGTTTTCCTCAGAAATGTAACAACAAGATTAATGATAATTATATGAAACTGAGTCCTCAAGAAAGGCTGTGAGATAGTTCTATGTTAAAATGAAAAAGCAAGTACAGGATTGCCATGCCGTAGCTGACTTACAATTGGCGCATTGGAGCTGGGATTCAATCCTCAAGAATATTCAGGTGACAACAGGAATGTACTTGCTAACATGAACCATAAATCAAAGTCTAGCTTGGGGACAGTGATATAACTGGGTGTGGGGAGAAAAGTATCAATAAACTTGCCTGACACTGGCATATGGGGATCTCTAACAAGGCCACCCTGGATAGCTCTGATGAGGCAGCACTAGAAGAAGGTGAGTATTCTGTAGTAGGGAGAGTTCCAGAAGTCAGGGTTCAGAAGACCTTCCTTTTCTTCCTGCTGGATATTTCCAAAGCAAGAGAAGAGGACACCCATGTATTTCAGCTTTTCTCTCCTTTCACCATGTTGCTGAAGATGGCTCCATAAGAGGTGCCAGGGTAAAACTCTGAAAGGTTTAAGGCCATAGCAGATTTAAGGTAGAGGTGAAGATGGGCACCCCACATGTGATACAGATTAATCACTATCTTTGAAGCCATACCTGTAATCCCAGCACTCTGTGAGACTGAGGCAGAAAAATCACAATTTAAAGCCCAGTTTGGGCAACTTAATGACTTGGCAAGACCCTGTCCCATATAATACATTTAAAAAAATATTAGGATTTAGCTGAGTGGAAAGGCCTTGGTTTCAACACCCAGTGGCAAAAGAAAAGTTAGCATGGAAGTAATGAAAATGGTTCAGTGTCAAAGGAAGGAAGCCAAGAAGACAGGAGTGAGAGAATTACATGGAGGTAACTTATTCACCTAGTGTTTCTAAATAGAACCCCTGGGAGAGGACAGGAGACAAGTTTGTATAATTTCAGGACATTGTTACAGAACTTGAATGGGTATTAATGGACTAAATGTGGAGTTTGTATCATTCCCTGTTCTATGCTTTCTTGAATAGGTTTTAGAGTTTTATTTTCAGAACTCTTGTAATACAGACATCATCCTTTCTTTGAAGTATTTTGTTAGGCTTGATGTTTCATTATTTTGAGTATTAGATACATCCTCAAAGAAAAGAGCCCAAATTTCTATTGCTACAAGATATTACCTTGGAAAAAGCATAAACATTAATTGTACTAGCTAAATCAAATTCTTTAACACTTTTAAATTTGGAGAAATGAAGATACTTCCAAATTTATTTTATAAGGCAGACTGTAACCTAGTACCTAACCAAGATAAGGACACTGTAAAAAATTATAAGCCAGTATTTCTTGCAAATATATGTGCAAAAATTCCTATAAACAAAATGATCAAAATACTATATAAACAAAATATTAACAAACAAAATCTGGCATTGTATTTACATAATATTTTATCTGAAAAACTGTAGTTTATTTCCATGATGCAATGATGTTTAAATACATTAAAATCAGTAAATGTGATGAACCACATTAAAAGAATAAAGGACGAGTTTATATCAACACTTACACAAGGAATACTTGACACAATTAGTATACTTTTATGATAAATACTGTAAAACATTTGGTATGAAGTTATATAACTCGATGCAACAAAGATCATTATCACAAGCCTATAGCTGGCATCATACTCAGTGGTGAAAAGCTGAAAGCCTTTGTGTTAAGGTCAGAACAAGACAAGGGCAACTACTATGAACACTATTACTTGACATAACACTAAAAATCCAAGTCAATGTAGTGAAGCAAAAGAAAAAAAAAGCCAAAACCCATCCATATTGAAAAATTAAGAATATAAGTTGTTCCCCTTTTCAGAAATGATCAAAAGCTGTTAGAAACTGCTGTGACAGGTATGGCTATTGGGGTTCCTGGGTGAAGGACTGAGAGAGTGTGAGGGAAATAAGAGAAAAAGTTGGACTCAGATGTAGCCCTTTCTCTCCTGGTGGGAGGAAAGGAACTTTCCCCCACTGTAGGGGCATTTATTTAAACACTTAGCAACTTAATGTCAAATGACATTGCATTGCATAGTAATCTGCATGTATGGCAAGCAAAGGGCCTGGTTTGTAAGTCCCAGAGTCACTATTTCTGTGGCTTTCCCCAGGTGGTCTTTGTGCTCATCTTTGTTCTCAACCTGGCTGACTGTATGCTGAAAGTATGATTAATTTCCAGTTTCAGCCGCTCCCTTCAAAAACTAAAAAAATTCAGTACTGGTACACTACACAAAGCAAGATATAAAGGTTAGTATTTCTTAACATACAATGAAAGAAAGAAATCAAGACAATTTCATTTTTAAGCTAAAAAAACAAAATTAAAATATAGGCATATGTTTAATCAAGTAAATGCAATATCAGTACATGGAAATTACAAAATATTGATAAAAGAAGATGAAAACCACAAAAGAAAGTGGAAAGTTATTGCAAGTTTATGAATTAGAAGACTTAACAAATCATTTTACTTTTACCAAAATGTTCATAATAAACAATGTGGTCCAGAGTTTCATTGTACTGTCTATCAAAAGTCCAAAAGACATTTTTTAAAGAAACAGAAAAGTATCATAAATTTCATGTGGCATGCCACAAGGCTAAATAGCCAACACAATCATAAACAAAAATAACAAAGCTGGAGTCAGTACACTGACTTCTGAAAATCTACTAAAATGCTAGTCTTCAAAACTGCACGATATTGCACAAAATCAGACGCCAGCATTAATTAGATGAGACAGAGATTCCAAAAGTGACTCATGAATACACATTTGAGGATTTTTCACAGATATGCAGTGAGGAAAGGACACTCTTCAAAAAATGGTGTTGAAAAACTGTATTCCACCATGCAGAATAATGACGTTGGAACTCTTCTCACACAATAAACAAAGATTAACCCAAAGTGAATTAAAAACTTAAAACATGAGACTTTAATTTATACAACTACTACATAAAATATAGGGCTAAATTTGCAACATTAGCCTGAGCCATTATTAATTTTAAATTTGATCTCAAAAGCAGAGCCAACTCATATGGTCATGAGTTTGACCCCTGGTATCTATTTTAAAAAAAAGCAGAGGCATCTAAGGTAAAAATACACAAATGGAATTCACAAGCTAAAGGCTTATAAAGAATTAGTAATAAAATAAAACTTTAGAGAATATTTTCAAATCTTGCATCCATTTTGGGGTTGCATCAGAAAGATCTGCGGTACCTGTGGCACCATGGATCTCTTCCAGAAGGAAGTCTATAGCCAGATGCTGCCCCTTGACTTTGCTATTTCACAACTATAAGTCTCAATAAAACCATCTTCTTTATAATTTATGCAGCCTATGATATTGTGTCATTAGCAACAAAAACACACTAATAGCTTTACCTTTTTGAGAACTCACTTCTAATAGCAAGTTTCAGAACAGTTAGTACCTTAGGAATGCCAACATTATAAAGGGGAGGAGAGATAACAGTCCAGGAGAAACTATATCAGCTCATTTCCTGACATGTCTCTAAATTATACTACAATAGTTTTGCCTTACCTGCAGTGTTTGCACACATGTAGACTTCCTGGAAAAATTGAATCTGAGCTCATAATTTAAGTAAACTTTTGTCCCTTTCTCAGTGCACATCTTTGAAATAGGCTCTTGTTAACATCTCAGAAATGTGGACCTGGCTTAAATTGAGCTGTATTCTTCCCTTGCAAAATGGGTATGAGCATCAACAAACAATGTGAAAGGACTAAAATTCACTATTTAAATATGAAGTCAGGGACCAAAAAACCATCAAAGCAATTTAAATCTCAATTAACTTGAAATTATGCATATACTTTCACTACAAACACATAAACAAAACTTGGAAGATTAAACAATTATTTACAGCAGCATTTGGAGAGCCTCCCTTGCACAGAAACACTGCCATAATTAGAAGAAATATCTCCAAGCCAAATTCACAATAAATAATTTGTCATTTAAGACACATCATTCTGAGAAATAGGCATATATGATAGATTTTATGCTTTGATGTGTCAATCTAAATAATCAGAGAGTCTTCATAAAAATGATATTTATTTTCAGTGACACAGCACTGCAATAAGACTGCATGCGCAGGCCAAGTGAGGTGGTGCACACCTATTATTTCAACACTCAGGAGGTTGAGGCAAGAGGATTGTCATTAGTTTGAGGCCAGCTTGGGGTGCATAGTGATTTCAAGGCCAGCTTAAACTACACAGCAAGATGCTGCTTCAACATCACGCCCCAAAATACCTCACACACAATAAAACAAGTACTCATTCCAGGAAGTTGAGGCAAGTGAAAAGTTTAAAGACAAAAGGGAAAATTGCTTCTGTGAGGGAGAATAACCTTCTTAGATACTATCAATTGGCCTTGAAGACCTGAGGAAGGAGTTAGTGTCAGTTCATCAGTGGAGTGTTTGATGGGCAAGTGATCTGTCTAGAATGTCTTGCCTAATTTTTTGCAATCTTTTGCATGTTAAGCTTTTTCAAGGAATGCCTGCCAAGCATGCCAAGTATGATAAGTGTATGAATCCTTGGGTGCATGTAGACTGAAAAAATATTTTTGGACTCTTAGCAGCTCTGTGAGAATGTATTTATCTCATGTGGGTTCTGATGACACCACCACCCCCATTCATAACTTCCCAACCCTATGATCTGGCAAGCATGACATCATCTTGGAACTGGCTCTCACAGACATCTTAATTCAGCTATAGGCTAAATTTCAGTGGCACAGATTTATTCCATTTCTGAGCTGAAATATGGTAGTAGGTTTAGAAATCAGGGTGAGTTTTTTGGGGGGAGTTAAGAATAGGGTTACACTTAGAATTAACACTGAAGGATATAGCTCCAATTAGGGATACTATCAGGATAAAGAGCCATAGTCATATTTACTGATAAGGTAAGTGTAAAGGTAAAGTTTAGTAATTAGGTTGATGTTAATATTCATTTCTAGAATCACAGGAGTAAGGCTAATATTTAGGGTTTATGATTAGTGTTCAGTTCTTTTTCATTCAAGTGAGGGTCAGGATTAGGAGTCAGAGTTGGTGTTTTTAGTGTTAGTGTCATGGTGGATAAGCATTAGCAATAGGTTTGGGGTTAGCCTTCATGTTTGCTTAGTTCATTCCTTATTTTTACTGTTGTAGTGAGAATCAGTGGGTTATAAGTTTAGGCTTAATAAGTAGGTTACAGTTATGGTTATTTTTTCTAATATGATTAGTCTTTGGGTAGGGTTAGGAGTAATGATAACTCTCAGGTTTAGATATATGGTAGGTGTACTGAGAAGATGAGGTTTATTGTGATGCTTGCAGTTCAGGATGGTATATCAGATTCCACTACTTAAAATGAAAGAGTTTCTAGAACCTAAACATAGGATATATGGCATTTATCTTTCATTTCTTAAATTATTTGCACAAAAATTAATTGCATAAAGTAGGATTTGGAAAAAGCACAACACATGGACCAAGTCTGGCCATTTACTGGACACAGAGGTGGTATTCTTCTTCATTCTCTCAGTGGTTGTTCTCCATGGGCAGGGCAGAGTTGAGCAGTTGTCAAGGAACTAAAATCTTCAATCTATTACTAATTTCTCTACTACCAAATATGTTAATAAAATAATAATGCAGGTTTTGAAAAAATATACATAAAATCAAGTTTAGTAATATACACAAAAGTAAAAAAGTACAAGTAGAAAATTTTCAAACACAAACATAGGGATAAAAGTCTTATCCCAAAAGTGATGTAATGTTGATGCAGCATAAATTCTAATAAATTAGATGTGTATTGTGATCTTTAAAGGAGTGATAAAATAAGAAAACAGAGGATTGTATCCAATACTGGAAAGTGCACAAATGCCATAGTAATTCAGACTAAGGTGGAAATGCATGAAAAGAAGAAAAAAGACATATGAGAAAAAAACAAAACAAAAGCACAAAACCAGACCAAAAGCTCTATAAAGAATTCCTCTGGACTTAAAGGATGCAGAGTTCTGTTGAGAACATTATCAGAATGGTTCCTGTGAAATTAAACATTGAGTAGTTGGTTAGTAGCTTGTTGGATAAAATAGTAATTCCTAGCCAAATATTTTTCAAAAGAGATGAACTTCACATGTAAGTGAAATTTTAACAAAAGTAAACAGAAATGTGGAAAGCTTTCAAAACAGGGTAAAAGGTGCATCACAAATACCATAATTAAAAATGCTGTCATGGGTATGTTGATATCCATTGAGACAGAGTTTAAGAGCAAGACCAGGCACATGCAAAGTATTACATTTAATGAAAGAAGATCAATTTTTCACAAATACACCACACCATATCCAAATTTCAGTGGATCATAAACCTAAATTTCAGTCTTCAGTGGATTATAAACCTAAATGATATCTAGAGGTAGTAAATTTATAAATGAAAATATACAAAAATCTCAATCCTTTTGTTTTTTTTAATCTTGGTGCAAGGCCTGACTAAAGCACTGAGTTGTTAAACTTGGCTTGAACATGTGATCCTTCTCTGTCAGCATCCCCGAGTACTGTGAGTATAGTCACCTGCCACCATTTTGGCTTCCATGGTAATAATTAGCTTGCATCTCATGATGGGGTGTCTATCCTATCCTCTGCCCCATTTATGCTCTGAGTGAAGCCCCTGTGGGGCCTGGCTTCTGCCTTTCAAATGGAGGCATCTCCAGAAACATGAGGATGGATAGAAAGGCTGGAGGAGGAATGCTTTCAATTCTCTCAGTGTGAAATGTCAGGCTGGAGGGTAGAGAAGCCTTCCTACTCTCTGATGCCTGGAACCCTCCCTAAAACACTCACTCACCTACTCCTTCTGCCACTGCCTCATCTGGGCTCTCTGATAAATCTTATGAAATGCTAGAGAGGCTACAGGGAGTGTGAAGAATGCTTCTGCACTGTTGGTGGGAGTGTAAACTGATACAACCCCTGTGGAGATCAGTGTGGAGGTTCATCAAAAAGATGGGATTGGAAGTCTCATTTCACCCAGCTATTCTACTTCTGGGTATATTCCCAGAACTGAAAACATCATACCAGAGTGATATATGTGCACCTATGTTTACAGCAGCACAGTTTGTAATAGCCAAATCTTGGAAATAACCTAAATGCCCATTAACTGAGGAAATGGATAAAAAGATGTGGTATTTTTATATAATGGAGTACTAATCATCTATAGATGTTCACATTGAGATATTTATAAGTAAATTTATGTGACCCTAGACCATACTTATAAGTGAAATAAATCAAACTCACATATGTAAATACCATATAGTCTCCCTAGGGTAAGAAATGGTGAGTATATACGACAGAGAAAACTCAATAAATACACTGAAAGGATAAGAAACTGCTTAAAGGGGAAAAGTAATATCTCAGGGAAAATGAAGAAAAAGAAAAAATAAAGGAAAAGAAAAAAATATCTAAAATTATAGAAACAGGCTTAAGATAGCAAAGATGATTGCAATACAAATTCTATAAGTTCTTGGAACAAAAGAGTTAACATTCATTGGATTGAAACAACTGTGCATATTATTGTATGGTGATCTGAGGAACTGTTGAAGATCGTTATGTAAAATAACAATCCTACTTATGCTGATACCATCCTGTTTTTCAAGGCCTATATTGTCACTATTTTGGGTTCTTCATTATTGTTATTTATTTGTCTTTTCTGTTTTGTGATTCTCTGTGATTTTGTTTTGTTTTATTTTTCCTCTAATACAGACAGACAGGATAGATATACATGTGTAGACTCCTACATGCATAGAACTTCTCCTAAACAGTTTATAAGAATCAATTATATAATGCATGATGAAATAAACAGCTACTTTGAAGAAAAAGACACTAAGATACCCAGTTCTAATTCCATATCATCATGCTGTGAAATCTAGAAATACTATTATTCTTTCTTCAGAGTGATCTTAGTCTGTTTTGTAATGTTTAATTTCAACATAAATGAAGGTATGGACGGTAATTTTGAAGAGAACTAAACACATTATGGCTGCCATTGTTGACTTCCTTTTGTTTGTTTTTGAAGACCTAAAATGCCTTCATCATCCTGTTCTGATAAGTTTAACACTATTTTGTTTTGTATGAATTCATTGTGTGTGAAGACATGGACAACTTTTTAGAAGAAAACAAGATACAATATGATAGAGAAGATCTGTTGTCTTGCTTTGAAATCAGTGTCTCTTAGATTGTTTTCTTCTGATCTGTTTTGTTATGTTTAATTTTACCCTCTTTAAAAAATGTTTTTAAAAAATCTATGAAATCCTAAGGACTGGGATGGGAGCTCTCATTTGATCATCCTGTCCCTCCACATTTCAGCTGACCACAGAGTTTGTCTGTTATGACAGTTATGGTTTCAATTAGACAGCAGTTTATTGCTCTTTAGTGATCAGTTGAAGAAAAGTTTTTGTGCCTGACACTAAGTAATCTTAGTCCTGAGAAGGAAATGCTGGCATTAGAGTGCAGAGAGCCTTAGGCATCTCACCTGCACTCCTATCCTCAGTGCCCCAGGGTTCTCCAGGGCCATGCAAAGGGTTTATGGCAGATCTACTAGACTAGATCTATCACTTGTCTACACTGGTGTCCTTATGGAGAGCGGCAGGCCCACCTGCACACTTCTTCCCACATCCTGCTCATCTGATATACTGGCGTGCTCTGCAGAGCAGAGATGATGACAAGCAGTGAGAAGTTCCTTAGCCTCAGGAACTCCTAAGAAGGGAAATGTGGGTATGGGGCAACTGGAGATCAGCCCATTTCAGTATCAGGTGTCTCAGCTGTCTTAATCCTCCTAGATGAGATGATGCCCAGGGAGCTACAGAAGGTACTAACTGAGACCCAGAATAGGACTCACTATGCCATGAGTAACAGAACACTCATGGAGAATTTTAGTTAAAGTTAAAGAAGAAGCTCTGATGAGATGATCACACCCTCCATGCCACATGTCATGTGAGTCTAAGTCAATGTGCCCATGACAGGCAGGGTTGAAGGATTGCACATCTCAGAAAAATCTTTCAAACATAAGAGCTGATGAAGAATGGGCAGATTATAGATCTCTAGAGGAAATTGCCAGTGTCCTCTCACAGCTTGCCCTGGCAACCTTGATACATAGCTCCACTGTTTTGGCTCTGTCTGTGGCCTGCTTTCTGGGGTCCCCAAGGTAGGTGATGATGACACAGATGACCACATAGTTAAATTGGTTGATGGTGGCCCAAACAGTGGGTTCCAGGTGCTCCTTTCTTTTTTTGTTCCTCTGGTTCCAGATGGAGCCCAGGCAGTCACAGGGCATCACAGTCTTGAAAAATTCCTATGAAAAAATGTCACATGGTTGTACTCCACCCCAGGTAGACTCTGCAGTTTCACCTAGTGACTGGTAGGTGGCTGCAGTCTGAGTTGAAGACCAGAAAGCTGTAGATAGGGACAGAGTTTTGGAGTCTCCTCAATGCAGGTGGCCAATTTAGGATTACCAAGGAGCCATACTGATGTGAAAATCAGTAGGATTTCCTCTTTGACTATCCTTAAATTTCCAGAAATAGAAGACTTCTCAGTCCTTCTAATTCTGAGATTACATTTTTTCATCAACCCTCTATTCCTATGTCCAATTCAGTGGCAAATTTCCTGTGACAACTATGACTGGGGGATCTGCCTAGGTGTCTGATGTAGAATCTAGTGTATTTCAAAGGCCTACCATGTGGTAATTGTGGTCCTGTATCCTGGGAAGATGGCTAGGGAAGATGGCTAGATGATGCCTACTCCTGCCTACATCTCTGTGAACAACCTCCTATGTCATATGGGCCTGATCTTTATCTTATTTCCATTTGTCCAATCTTAGTTGGACTCCTTAGTCACTGTGTGAAGCTGGTATCCTCAGTGCCCCATCTCCATTGCCTTTACCCACATAAGGACAGGAGTGGCTTAGGTCCTAATGGAGAAGATCAGGTGATGCATCAGGTAGGGTATGGAAATGCACTCTGTCATAGATCCATGTAATCTGGTCAAGGGATGTTTAGACTGAGATGAGAGGTACAGAAGGATGGGCTGACCCTGCCCTGAGACCCACAGAGCTCAGCTGCTCACTGCATCCATCAGGGTGAGCTATGCAGCTAATAGCTTGGGTGAGAAGGCTAGGAGCACCTTCTGCAAGTACACATCATTCTCCATTTCAGAAGAGAAGCAGCAGGGCTCTGAAGCTGGCTTCTTCTGATTCTGTCTACAGAGGAGGTTTTTCTGTTGCTGGCTCTGACTTCAAAGCAGGCTCATGTTGGTGACATGGAGCAGGTCCTAGAAAGGGGGAAACCTCAGCATGTTAATCATTTTACAGTTACCTGTCAAACACAAAAAAGACATGGCTTCTCTTTTGGGAATTCCAATGCCCAGTAGAAATGCACGAAATTATTCCAGACTGTGGTGTTTGTGCCTCACCATTTGTTTGGGTCTTGTTGGGCTCTAGATGTTCCACTTCAGCAAAGAGAAGGTGCAAAGCAGGCTCCAGGAGTGTTCCAGGTGAGTTTGCCTGCATGCAAGCCGCTTTTATTGAGAATTTCAGAATGTACAGTGGATGGTACCATTCCAGCCAGATTTCTAAAATGGAAGAAATGGTGCTGGGGAGAGATCAATGATCCACAGACTCAGAGGCCCACCCTTGCCTTCCAACTTGTCTCTACAAGACAGCCTCGTGTTTTTCCTGGTCCTGTCTCTTTCTCATGGACAACTGAACTCCATGTCTGGCCCCCATGTGACAGTGCTAGCATTGCTAGAAAGGGTAATTCTAATCCTAGGAGTCTCCACTTCCTACTGATGTTCCTTTCTGAAAGAAGCAGGTGCAAAACCCCATGCATCTCAGCTCTCAGGTTTGGGCTTCAAGCAGATTTGAAAGCAATCTGTGCATCTCAACTCCAGTCTGGCCCACAGTTGCTCCGTGTTAGGATGGGTAGACTGACATGGAGAACTGTCAGAACTGAGAGCTGGTGGGCTCAAGATGAGCCTTCCAAGTGATGGTTTCGAAGCTCATTCTCCCCTCTCCTTCTCAGGGACTCTAAAAATCCTACCCAGTTCTATCAGAATCTTCCTACTGACAATAAAAACCAATACCATGTCTCTCCCATGGAATAAAAAATATATCAGCACCAGGATTCTGTCATTGTCTACTTAACCAAAGTCCTCAAATTCATCACTCTTTTCTCACCACTCATCTGTTCTGAAAGTCTGCCCAGTAACTTGTGACATCGACATCAAATGTCTATCACACAAATAAAATTTGAGCTCAGCAATTATCTTGTTCCTTGTTCCCAGGATTAAGCTATATATCCAGAAAAGTTACTGGATAAAGTAAGTATTACACAGATGCAGGTTGAATGAATGAAATATCTCAATAACTTTCCCTGATATCTGAGATTGCCTGGAGGCTTCCATTTCTGGACCCATGAGTCCCCTCTTTATTGGGTATCAAGAGAAGACACCAGCTAGAAGAAGTCATGAATGTCTTTCAGACATAGGAATCTTGTCTGCTTTTACAAGTTTTAATGCATATAGATGGACACGGGCTACAGAGGCAGAGAATCTCTTCACTGGAGATACAGAAAAAAAATACTAATGAGGATAGCCTGTACAGCAGCCTTTCTGACACCAAGGTATTGGGTGCTGGCTTGCCCCACCCTAACCCACATATCCCTACAAAGCCCTCTGACGTTTACTCAATTACAATTACACTTTTCAAAGGGGTACAGAATTCCCAGAGAGCTGATTGTGCATTGTTAAATACAATATGTGATGGTGTCTTTACAGTGCCATGGCTGGCATACTCACCCCCCAAAGAGCTTGTCCATGGATCAAAGAATAATGTCAAAGTCACTGCAGAAACAGAGGAAGGTGGGGAAGAAAATGATGGGTCTAAGAGATGGGATGGATGGTTCCAAGAACTTTACCAATTTCTCCCATTCTCATTGGTAAAGCGTCTCCATCCTGCAACTCACCGCTCCATTTAGGGAGGATTCATTGTCATACTGGACAAAATAATGTGAAACGTGTAGTAAGGAGGAAAAGCATGATCTACCAGAAAATTGTGATCTGGAGGTAATTCAAGAAAGACTCAAGTCTATGTTTGTGAAAGCTGAAGGCATGTGTGTCCATG
>PVLA01017416.1:0-17455 GCA_004027455.1 Hydrochoerus hydrochaeris
CCTTTCATGTTTTGATCCTTTATTGAAAACCATGTTCACATATATTGTTGGTATCATCTTTGGCTTTTTTCCTATCTCAGGGATCTTTTTCTCTTACTATAAAATTGTTTCATCTATTCTAAAAATACGGTCATCCGAGGGGAGGTACAAAGCCTTTTCTACCTGTAGTTCTCATCTCTCAGCTGTTTGTTTACTTTATGGAACTGGTATAGGAACATACCTTGGTTCAGATGTATCACACTCTCCCATCAAAGTCATGGTGGCCTCCCTGATGTACACTGTGGTCACCCCTCTGCTGAACCCCTTCATCTACAGCCTGAGGAACAGAGTAATTGGTTGCACCTTAAAGAGGATCCTCAGCTGGAGAGTGTAATCCCAAGAAGTTTGAGTTCCATTTGGAATGTAGGTTGGAAAATATTGTGAAATTAAACACCCAAACTCACATTTAAATACAGCTTTCTTGGTTATTTTATTTCAGAACTTTGAGTCTTTATTATGTTTCATATTATAAGAACAGCTATTTGGGAAAGATGGAATTCATATGGATGCAAATTTTCATTTTGGAAGGTGAAAAAGTTTTGGAGATGTATAAAGAATGATGTTTGCACAAAAACGATAACAACACATGTTTGCAAATTTTAAAAATGATAGGTTTATGTGTAGCTTACTGCCATAAAGAATGGAAATAAAACACTGACACACTTTTATTTAAATGAAGTAATTAACAATGTGAATAATACGCTAGACATTCTCCTTGAGTGGTGGAAGTTTAGAAACATTTTTTGGACATTCATTTTATTTGTTCAATTTCCATTCCACTTCAGACTTATGAACACTAATCCAAAAAGAAACTTATTTGTACATAAGTAGGGGACTTAGTTAACTCTTAGAGTGAAAGGCAGATTGAGGACTATTGGAAACAGAACTTTCCATCACTAACACACATGAAATTTCAGATAATTACACATACTGATATCAGTGTGCAGTGTTTTCCCCTTGCGACTTGTTAGTTTTCAGTAATTCTGTGTACTAGGGTTCCCAAATTCTCAAAAATTTCTTTCACTTTCACATGGGTTATGCTTCCCCAAAACATCTGTCCTTCCCAGTGTACTGATGATGAGTGTGAGGATAGAAAAATCAAAGCATCATGATCCTATACCAGTTCAGGAATCCATTCAAGGGGATTCCTGAACGGCAACATCTGAGTTACCTGTTCATGCAATTTTTTTTCATTTAAACAGCACTACACTTCTCAAATATAAGGGAGGCAATGATGTATTTAAAGAATGAAGGGGCACACTATTTTTGTGTAATCTATTACAGGATATTGGATAGAACAGGGTGAAGAAATGTTTACACCTGTCTGTTTGATATCATACAGAGAACAACTTGCCAGATGAGTGCTGGGATGTAGGCCCTTTGACAATTAAAGTACCTATTTCTTTTCCTTGTCTGTTTGTCTTTTTTTACTGTCCTCTACCCTTTGGGAGTTCTGAGTAAATCACAGGGTGATGCTGCTGTAACCACTGTAAGAAGGATTCCTCAGAGGTCGTGATAAAAGTACAGAAACTCCACAGTAGTTAGTACTGATCTAATTATTTTCTTGTGTTTTCAACACTGCTCACTGTATAGTTCAGGATGGTTCTGAAATCTATCCTGCTTTCCACCTCATGGAAATTCTGCTTCAGTTCACAGGTGTTGGGGTGACAGGCCTATGTCACCAAACAGATCTTCAAACTGATCTTGTTCTTGTCCTACACTTCAGTCTTTCTTAAATATGTTCACATTGTCCTCCCCTCTTTAAACATAACTAAAGTCAACAATAGAAATCACTCTAAGGTTTCACTTTTCAATCTCAAGAAGTTGGATTTTTTAAAAATGTTTTAAAAACGTTTTAATGAGTATGGTTGTATAGCATAATGATGACTTCCCATTCATTGAGGAGAGTTTGCACTTGTGGCTGAGACTTCTTCATTCTGTCTTCATCCCCTTCCCTTCCTCTGTCCCACCTCCCTCCATGTCTTTGGACCAAAACCCTTTGCTGAAGATCTAGCTCCCTATTTTCTGTTACTTATCTGTATTTTATGGATACACTAGCCTTCTAAGAGAAACCACGTGAAAACACTTAATGTTCCTCCGATGTAAATGTGGTTTCGAATTCTAGACATCTACTGAAAACTTTTTGATGCTTGGAAAACAAAGTAAGGGTTTGGTAGATCAGGTACAATCTCTCACAATTTATTTTTGAATTCCATTTCCATCTCTTATTATTACTGTAACACATGACATAATTTTTTTCCTTCAATCTCCAAGTCTGTGTTCATGGCTGTGTTGATTTCTTGTTGAAACAACCACATTGACAAGGTTAATGCAAAAAATGTGAGGTCCTCTTGCATTCTATAGGTGATGAATGAGTAATATAAGGCTAACATGCAATTTAGCTGTTCTTAGAACCAGTGATACAAGATTCAGTTTCATGGTTTTAAAATACAATATTTCAGCATCCAAAATTGTCATTTCATTTTTTCTGTCAGTGACATTTTGATTTTGTTTATTTATAAATGTGCACATAAAAATGGAGAAAATCAATGGAATCTCTCATTTCAGACTTCCTGGATCTTGTCTCTGTCAGTACAGGAAGAATTAAAAATAAAAATCCTTCTTAAACACCTGATTAGACTCTTATTTAGATCACAGTAGATAGGCATAGTTACTGTGACTTCTGTAGTTTGGTACTTTCCACTGTGTGGCTTATATCTCTCATAGGAATGTCCTGTACAACTAGAGTCAAAGAAAATTGCTTTTGTTTCTGTCTATGTTAGGAACACAGGGCCCTTATATCTTTATTTATAAGAATCTACTACATTTAATTATCCCAAGATCATAGCAAAAATTTTCAGGGATATAAAACAAGTAAAATACACAAAAAGAGAGGTGAGTAATGCTATGAAAAGGACTTGATACATTTTTAGTACTTTCCCTCATTTCACACTCCTCTGCCTCTTTCACATTTCTCTCCCAATAAATTTGCTATTTGTCAAAAGAGTGAAGGTTTCATTTGAAGATGAAAACTTGAAGTACCTAAATATTTAATTTCCACACTTCCTTTAGGTCCACACGTTTTGTGGACATGGGTGGCAGTCTCCATATTTCTGAGAAGCGGCAAGAGCAGGGAGAGTTGTCCAGATTCACACATGCTGTGCATTTAGTAACAGGTCAATGGTACAGGCCTAAGTGTTCCTCATTGTTGTTATAATTATATATAATTTTGATTCCTCTCTAATGGACCTCAATGGAAATGTTTCTTGTGTAATATGCAATTTCTTGGCTACTAATCATTTATGGATTATTAACAGAGATACTTCTGGAATAATTTTGAGAATTTATATCTATGAGAAATATGACATATTTAATAGGGCTTATTGTTTATTGGCAAAATGTAAACAATCCATTGTAAAATTGAATATACATCAATTAATGGAGTTCATACACATATCCTATTAGTTTGTAGTGCCTGCTAATTTTTATTTGCATGACATAGTGAATTTTGAAAGTCCATTTCATAACACTAAACTGGAAAATTGTACCTTATGTTTTTCTTTGGGAAAGCTGTAAATCTGTGAAATCATTTCATGGGACAGGAAAGACAGACAAAAATCCATCAATGAGAAATAAAGAGGTTCGAATTCAAAGTTGGATTTTGAAATCTCTTCAGGCTAATCCTTAACTGTAAATGAGGCAATTTAAGATTAGAGATCAAATGGAACAGTTTCAGCAATTAATTAAAAATGTGAAGCAAAAGTCATACTCCAAAGGAGCCCCATGAGACACATTGTTGGGAATGGATGGTTTTGATAAAAGTAAGATGATTCTCATCATTATGTATATCTAAAGGGTACTATCACACTTAGTACTAACATGAAACCTAAGTGATAAAAATACTAACTTAAATGTTTTCATTTGAAAGCATATATATAGATATAGATATAGATAGTATTTTTAAGCCCCAATAAATGATTTTGTGCTACTCTATGGAAATTTTTGTAACATCTGTTGCCTGTTTCCTGTTTTTTGTAAATAATGGTAATGAATTTCCAGGTTTAGGTATATACAGCAGAAAATTTCATACGAAGTCCTGCATAACAAAATAGTGTAATAAATCAAAATCTGACAACCTGTATATATCTTTATTACCCCCATGAATTATATATGGTCTCAAGAATTCCATTGTTTGAGAGAAATGTGCAGCTTATCTAAAGGGAAGCAAGAAATTTATCAATCAGAACTATAGAACATCAAGCAAGGAAACTGGAAAGGTGAATAAAACCCAGAGGAATGCTAAGAGTCTTGTCCTTTAAAAAAATATAAGCACCGCAACAGGATCACTTCAAAATTTTACGTCTACAATGAATGAATAGAAAACATTCAGTTTTGTAGTAGAAAAAATATTTGTATGGCAAGTTATCTGTGAGACTCGAGTGTGGGTCCTTCCTGTTTGTTTCCTTAGTATTCAAGAAGAACTGGGCAGGTTATGATGAGTGTGAATAGGGAGCACAGATGGAAGCATCCATAATACCATCAAGGTTTACTAATGACTTTTTGAATGGTTGTTTGTTTGTTTGTTTTTGGTACTGGGGATCAAACTCACAAACCTCACACTTGCCAGGCAAGCTCTTAAGCCACTGAGTTAAATCCCCAGCCCCTCTGAATAGTATTCTTGAGGTATGTGTTTTATATAGTTTGTTTTATTTCTTCTGCAGTACACTCCAGTAGTTATAACTGTGGAATTATAATTCACATACAGAACATTAGAAATGTAAAGCTATTTTTCTGTGTAATAAACCAGATCATTAGATTCAAAAGACTGAGCCTGAGTTTGAATTTTTCTGTCTGATTAGAGACACATGGTATCATTGTGTGATGCCAGAATTGATCCCCTCACACTTATTCTCATGACTCCTCAAATGAGGCAATGTTCTTATATTTCTGCATACTTCTTTGCATTTTGGAGGAAAAAGAAGTGAAAATGAATGTCCTCAAGAGCCATTTCTCTGTTCTTCCATACCAGGAAGAGCGCTTTTGATCACTACTCTTCTCTTCTAATGTTCTCTGTAGATCACAGTGGAGAGTCGTGCTTGGCACTTGCTAAATCTGCTGTAGGGAGGGTGGAGACAGATCTCAGGCAAACACCACTAACGGGTGGATGCATACTACTTGGGTACATTGCTCTCTTGTCCACATCCATGATGCTACTGGCTCTCTGCATCCTCCTGTGTTCTGCACTAGTTATATAGTGTGACTGAGGCTTTGGCTGAAATCTTTCTAATATTTTAGAAAAAATTACAGTGTTTATCACATTGGATGCTGAGAATGATAGCTTCATTTTAATCCATTAGGTTCTGTTTTTCCTTGCTGTGACACAGGACAGATTGTTAGTATTTCTGAGACTCTTCCTCCTCAAGTGTTGTATTTCTAGTGGCTACAACTGCATTTAGTGTGGATTAAAATCCAATTCATGCCCACTATGTGATCAATATGTGATGAATGCAGAAAATAAGTTAAGATAAGAAATATTATTTGTTCATATCTTTGATTGTCATTATATAATTTGACTTGATTATCTTGTGATCCCAAATCATGATTTTCTTCATTCCCTAGCAGGTCACTTCATGTTTGTCTTCATGTATTCAAATCCTGAGTATTTGGGGAGGTATATCCAAGTGTGTCTTTTCAATTTTCCTGATGTCTATACCTCACTTGACATGGAGGAGGCATTAATAATTCAAATATCAGTTAAATATCAGCACACTTTTTCTTTGTTCATGGAAATAAAGCTTGAGGTATGAATTCCTCACAGTGGGACCATTTTTGCATATGTATTCTTTCTTCCAAGGATGACTTAATGGGTCAGCAATCAGACACAACAGTCCTTGTATCTACCTCATAAACACAAGGAACTCATTATTTGGAAAAATAATAAAATGTTCAAGAGATTTCAAAAATATGAAACAAAAATGAGAGCCATGGCAGGTAATCCCATTGCTTTTGTTTTAGATCTTCCAGTTTTTCAGTGACCATGAGATATCTACTGAGTTTTCTAAAATAATTTTGTAAGAATTATTAATAGGAGGAGCTAAAGATGGCCAATCAATTAGCAATACAATAGAAAGCCTCCTGACAAATACAACTCATATGTCAGAATAAAACATCCTGGAGAGATCCAGACAGAGAAAGATGGATCCTATTGACACAGGAAGAAATTAAAATGTAAAAAAACTCATCAAATATGCAGTCTTGGGGCTAAAACTGGAACAGCTAAAATCACTGGACTTGGGTTTTTCACTGCGACCTGGCAAGTTTGAGCCAGCCTGAATTTGCAAATTCACGCTGGCTGGCAGAGCCACCCAAACTCATTCTTGCCACCACTCATAGGAGCCACAGCCACGCTGAAGTCAAGGGTTGGTGAACACAATGGAGAGCAGAGCTGGTGAAGGGACCTTCATTAATCCACAGTCAGTGCTGGGAATGAGACCCCCCCATGCAAGTGTGTGACCAAATGGGTGACTTGTTGGAATTGGGCAGGAGGAGCCTGAATTGGGAGCAATAGTGACTTCAGTTGGTTGCTCCCTCCCCAGAGCAGATTGGTGGGATTTGCTTGGACTGGGTCATACCCCTGGCTGGGATCCAATAAGCTGTCCCAAATCTATTCCCTGTGCCTAGTACACACTAACTTAGTGAAGGTCCCTGAATTTTGGCTGGCCCAGTGGGCAGGGGCTGGCATATGCATCCCCTGCTTACGCCTCAGTGACAAGAGAAGGCAGGAGAGGGAAAATGTCCCTCACCAGCATGCTCTGGAGGAACCATAGCAGACAGGGAAGGGGGTTGGGACCTCCACTGTACACCTGTGTGGAGGAGGCCAGGACCATGACATGAGAGAATGGGAAGAGGAGGCCCCCAGGCCAGAACCCTGAGAGCACTGATCCAGGAGAGGGAAAAACAAGGGAGACTGAGGGAATCAAACATGTAACATCAGACATGGCTTCAATAGACATTGAGGTACTTCAGAACCTTGTAGATGAGCTCAAAACTGAAATATTAAATTAGGTAAAGCAAGATATGAGGAGAGTAATAAAAGAAATGCTAAGCATCTCTCAGGAAGACATGCGCAGAAGAAGGGATGAACAAAAAAATGAGAGAAACTTTTGATAAAGAATATAAAGAAAATATAGAATACATGAGGCAGATTCAAAGAAACTACCAGGAAATTACAAACTTCATTGAAAGCTGGCATAATGCCTTAAAAGAAACTAAGGATAGATTATCAAACATGAAGACAATTTTGCAATGTGTGATCATGAAAGGAAAGATCACTTAAAAATAACAAGGAAACAAGCAGTAACAATACAAAGGATAGATGACAAGAGAATCTATAATTTAGGAATAAGAAATGTGAATGAAGAAGCAGGAATACAAACAGGAAAATTACAAAGGCTACTTACAGAAATAATTAAGGGAAACTTCCCATGCATGGGAAAAGAAAATGACATTCAGTTATGTGAGGCATACAGAACCCCAGCCACCTATAACCAAAACAGAGCTATACCCAGAAATATAATAATCAAGATACCAAAAATTCAATACAAAAATAGAATATTAAAAGCCATCAGAGAAAAGAAACAGATTACCTGTAAAGGTAAGCCCATCAAGTTCATGGCAGACTTCTCGACACAGATCATCAGATCAAGAAGAGCTTGGAACGAAGTATTCCAAGCCCTGAAGGAAAATAACCTCCAGCCCAGATTGATGTACCCTGCAAAGCTGTCACTAGAAATTAATAGAGAAACATGGTTCCATGATAAGTAGGAATTGGGGAAAATGTGACCACCAATCCAACCATACAGAAAATACTAAAGGACATTCTAGAGAGAGAGAAAAATACCAGGATTTTAGGAACAGTGGCAGAAAGGCCTCATTGAGCAGGGTAGGCAGTAGAATGAAGGAGAAAAGTAGACAAATGCAGAAAATTAGCATAGCAGAAACAAGACAGAGAACGATGGATAGAATATTTAACATAGATGGACTTGATACACTATTTTGTTAATAGTGTGCCAGGATTTAAAGCCCATATTACTCACACCACTCTGCTTAGATGTGTTATATTCTGTTCCAGTCATTCTACCTGTACTAGATTTGAGGGCACAGACTGTTATCCCAAAAATAAAAGCATATAGTATGGTAATCATCCTTAATTTCCTATTAACTTAATCTAAAGCTCTGTATAACCTACACTGTTTTATCATGACTGATTGTAATCGAATCTGGTTTGTTAGATCACTGATTTTATTGATAGATTTTATTCAAAGCTGTTATGATTGATAGTATCAAGCCTGAGAGTATAGGCAACTGCACTGAAGATGACAAGAATCACTAGAATATCCACTCTAGTTTGATTATTACCTGCCTTTCAAGTTTTATACTGTCTACAATGTTTTATTTTTACTAATATTGATATGTACTGCTACATTCAATTATACTGCTATATTCAATTATGCCTAATGATATAGACAATTCTATTGAAGATAGTAAGAAACAACACAGTAATCATTGTAGATCACCTTGTACTGTGGTTTTATACAAATTTTTGTTTTCATGTCTTTATAGGAATATGTTTGCTTTTGTCTTGCTGTGTTTTGTTTTTCTCCCTAATAGAGAAAGGATAGAAATACATGTAGAGACTCATGCATGCATAGCTGTTTACAGCCTCACTTTTTGAATATCTACTTTGTATGCTTTAATTTTGTAACTTGAAAAACTATTTCTAAGAGGACAATACGTAATTTATCAACTTGTGATTTCTTACTGTTAATCTTTTGTTTAATTCTGTATTTTCTCTACCCTTTACATGTTTTTTCTCTTTAAATTAAAAAGAAGGAATTATTATTACTAATGGAAATCCATCTTTTTATCATTCAGTAAAATGTCTAGTCAGAAGAATTGTTTCCATTTTTCAGTAATGTGTCTTATATGACTTCATATATATTGTTTCAGCAATATTGTCCTTATATCAGCTATTGTCAAAGTGCTAAGGTGAATTATGAATTTAATAAACTGTATTGAATTAAAAGGCACATTGCCATTAATCTCCTTTAAATTAATTTCCTTTGTATTGACTATATTTATGGAATTGTTTTGTCTTTCATGTCTTTAGTAATCCTGTGATGACTGCCTGAATTGACTGTAAGTGTTTAATTTTCATCATCCTTTTGACATTGGAGAAAAACTAAAAGTCACATGGTACCAGATCTGATGAATAAGTTCAATAAGAACACACCACAATCTGTTTAATAGTCAGCCTTTCCATTGGATGGAGCCTAGCATTCACAGTATTTTGATTACACATTTTAAGATATCATGCAGTACTCTCAGGAATGCAGGGCTGTGGATTTAGTTCAGCTGCATAAGCACCTGTCTTGCAAGTGCATGGTCATGAGTGTGATCCTGGCTATCAATTTAAAAAAAGAACTATCAGCAACTTAAATTTCATAGACATGAAGTTGAATAACAATAGATAATGACCTTATGAAACATTTTTAAATTAGTGTTTATTTTTATTATTTTATTTTATTTTACAGAGAATAGAACAAAACAAAACAAAATAAAGAATTTCAGAACAAAACAATGTAAGCAACACAGGACTTCAAAACAAGGCAACAGGAAATCAACAGTGGCAACTGCTATATATTTATACATTTTAAAATTATTTTTATAGTAATATGACAGTAATAACAGGTGCTATCAGTGCACCACTCCTAAATGCCTGAATGAACCAGAGGAGTGTTTCCGCTTTGGTCATTCATATGTTTCTAGGAATCTGCCCATTTTTTCTGTGTTATTGAACCTATGACAGTAAAGCATGTCAAAATAGATATTGATGATCTTCTATATTTTCAAAGGATCTGTAGTGATTCCACCATTTTTATTTCTTATTCCATTCATTTGAGCTTTTCCCCCTTTTTTGATAAGGTTGGCTTGGACTTATCAATTGTATTTATTCTTTCAAGAACCAGCTCTTCAATTGACTAAGCCTTTGTATTGTTGTCTGAGTCTCAACTGCATTAATTTTTGTTCTGATCTTTACAATTTTCTCCCTTCTTTGGGTGATAGGCTTGACTTGCTCTTCTTTTTCTAGATAGCTGAGGTGTAGCATCAAGTTGTTTATCTGTGTTCATTCTGTTTTCCTGATGTGAGAATTCACCATGAAAAATTTCCTTCTGAGAACTGCTTTCTGTGTGTCCCACATAATCTGGATAAGTTGTATTTGCATTTTCATTTGACTGTAGATATTTTTAAATTTCTTCTTTAATTTTTTCTGTAACCAATTGATTATTCAGGAGGGTACTATTTAGTTTCCAGGAGTCTATGGAGTTTTTCCTATTACTTTTGTCATTATTTCCAATTTCACAGCACTATGATCAGACAATATGCATGGGATAAATTTGATTCTTTTTTATTTAGTTAAGCATGCTCTCTGGGCTAGTACATGGTCTAATTTATTTAATGTTCCATGTGAAGCTAAGAAGAATGTATTTTCTGATGTTTTTGGGTGAAACACTCTTTACACATCTACTAAGCCCATTTGTTCAGAAGTTTGATTCAGTTCTATTTTTTTGCTGATTTTTCTCTAATTGTTCTGTCTCTCTGTGACACTGGAGTGTTAAAGTCCTCAGTTATGATTGTATTATTGTTTATTTGATTTTTAAATTTTTTTATTATTTTGAAGGTAGTGAAATACAACAGAATAGGACAGAACAAAACCAATTGAGTGTGTGGTGAAATTGGTGTAGAATGTCACAACAGGTTACTGGGAAAATATTAATAGGTACCAGAGTATATATCATTATCTTCACCATAGTTGTTCTTTCAATCAGGTATAGCAAAATCAAACCAAATACAGAACTTTATAGAACTTATCAAAACACAGTATTGACTAGAGCAATACAAATAATCAGAACAATGCAAAACAGTTATAATAATATTTTACTTCAAAGAGATGGTAGAAGGAAATCCCCCCTGTTTGCTATATTGCATATGGTCAACTTCCCAAGAGATGCTCAGACCTCTGGATCCACTTGCTAATGGAGCAGGGGGAGGAGATGGGATATTTGATTCTCAGCCCATGCACCAGTAGGCTCATGGCTGCTTACCAGGGAGGCGAGCAGCTTGCTTGATTTCTCAGCACCCTAAGTTCCACCATGGTGCAGATCTTGGGAGACACTGGGTGGTTCTCCCCCTGGGGTGGCCACCACTTGCCCAAGCAATGGCTGCTTACCAGGGAGGCATGTGGGTTGCTTGCTTTCCCCCACTTATTTTATTTTTCATGTGTTTTAATATTTGTCTTGCATAGTTGGGTACCACCATGCTTGGTGCATATATATTTATGAATGTTGTTTTCCTGTTGAAAATTTCTCCTAAAAAGTGTGTAATAACCTCATTTATCTCTTTTAATCATTCTTGGTTTGAAGTTCACATTGTCTGCAAACAGAATAGCTACTGCTGCTTTTTCTGGGTTTCTGCTCTATGGAGTAATGTTTTCCATCCTTTGACTTTTACTCTATAAATTTTGTTTTGAGTTAAATGTGTTTCTGGCACACAGCATATTGTTTGGTTTTGTTCTTAATCCATGCTTCCAGTCTGTTTCTTTCCATTGGTGAATGGTATAGATTAAGAACTGATAGTCAACTTAATGCTAGCTGTTTTAAATCAGCATGGAACTGAGCATAGATGTTCCACCTGGGGAAAAGTAAATGGAGCATAAATTGAGATGTGGAGGAGAATCTAGGCATTGAAGAGCTGAGTTGTTGAGGCATTGTGGGTTCTCCTACGAGTTGCTGTTTGAGCCATTGATTCTCTGGAAGTAGTTCTCTTTCTTACATCAGGGGCTTCCTGGCACCAGAAGGGAAGATGTGTGCCACTTGGTCTCCAGGATGAACTCATGCTGGCTTCCTGGCATGTACTCGACTGTGCTTATCATCAGAGGAGCTCAGGGCCTCCATGTCACCGAGGATGGCTGTGGTGCTTTTCAGGGCAGCCCTGGTCTTTGTTGTGCATGTGAATTCTCGGCTCCAGCATAGAATACTCAACCCACCAGCACAGCTCCTTGACACTGGTGGCATGGACTTTCTAGGTTTCACTGCTGATCTTTGGTCATTTCCAGCCTGGATCTGTAAAAGAGACTGGCGTGAGTCCTTCTTGTGGGCTCTAGACCTCCAGGTGGGCTCGTGGGAGACATTGTTATGAGCTCTGGGTCTTCATCTGGACTCATGTGGAACATTGCTGTGGGATTCATACCCTTGGCTAAGTATTCTATTTCGTTGGTGTGGTGGATATATTTCCTGCATTTTCTTGTGTTAACTCTGAGTGACCCTCATAAATAATATTATAATATTATATCCATGTCCTGATTTTAATTGTTCTCTGTACAACCCCTGACTGCAACAGTGAATTAACACCATTCATATAAGAGGTTATAGCTGAGATATATTTGCTTACCTTTGTCATTTTATCTCTGTGGTTGGTTCACTACTTTTATCCCTTTGTGTAATTGCTTGTCCTGCTAGTTGGTTGCCTGTTCTTTCTATTGTTGTTCTTGGAACTGTGATCATTTATATATCTTTGTAGAACATCTTTCAGTATTCTTGGTAGGGTCAGTTGGGTTGTCATGAAGTTCTTTAATTGTTCTTTGTCATGGAAGTATCTTATTTCTCCATTGATTTTGAAAGACAGTTTTGCAGGGTACAACAATTTGGAATGAAATTTGTTTTCTTTTATTATTTGAAATACTTCATGCTCTTCTTGACATGAAGGTTTGTGTTGAGTAGTCTGCCATGATTCTGATTGGCTTTTCTTTATAAGTGATCCGTTTGTTTTCTCTAGCACATTTTAATATTTTGTTCTTGTGCTGAATTTCTGGGATCTTGATTATTATATGCTGAGGTGTATATTTATTTTGGTTATGGCAAATTGCAGTCTTATATTCCTTGCTTGTCTGCATATCATGTTCTTTTCCCATGATTGGGAAATTTCTGCTATTGTCTGTAAATAGTCTTTTACATCATTTGCATTGTCTCCTTTATCATTGACACCTATCAATCTTACACTGTTTCTCCTTGCATCATCTTTCAGCTGTTGAATTTTTATTTCCTGATTCTTTGTTATTTTTGATATCTGTTTCCTTTCATGATCACTAGTCACAATCATGTCTTCAAGGTTGAGAGTCTATCTTCAATTTCATTCATGTGGTTTTCCCAGTGTTCAGTGGAATTTTTGATTTACTGAATATCTCCTTGACGCTGTTTCACATATTCTAATTGATTCCTGTATTGTTTATTCAGGGATTCTCTCACTTTGCTATGGTCCATTTTTGAAATCTACCTTCTTTGAATATATTTACCAAATATTTAATTATGCTTATCATTTCTGTTTTAGGTTGAGTGACTATTTCTCATCTAATTTGCTTTCCAGCTTCCTGGAGTTGTTTCTTTACTTCCCTTGCAATGATATCAGAGATTTCATGTGTGTAATTTCCAATTTCATCCATGTCTTTGTCTCCTGGACTTGATCTAGATGGGCTGGAAGTTGGAGATTCTGTTTTGTTCTTTTGTTTTGGCATTTCCCTGTGTTTCCCTGAATCAGCTGGAAACTGAGTCCTAGTTGCTTCCTGTTCTGTTGTACTGTCAGGCAGTGGGCCTCACTGAGTTTTGCTGTCAGGTTTGGGTCATTAGGCAAAGACAACTGGTCACTGCTGTCTTCAGTGATGGTTCCTGTATAGTTCCAGTGTAGGTTGCTGGGCACAGCTTCTCAGTCTCTGTGGGCCTCAGAGACAGTTCACAGGTCTGGATTGTTCATTGGGTGCAGACTCCTTGTCTTAGTAGGCCTGACCAAGGGTTCTCAGATGGCTGCAAGTCACTGGACACAGGCTCCCAGTCTTGAGGGTTTCTGGATGACTATGGGTTTTGGGCATAGACTCAGTCCCCATAGGCCTCAAAGATGGTGTTCAGGTATGGACAGGCCCCTAGGCATAGCTTTCCAGTTCCAAGAGTCTCACTGATGGTTCCTGGTGCACTGGTGGATGCTGGGCACAGACTTCCAGTCCCCATGGGCCTTAGAGATGATGTCTGGGTCTGGGAAAGCCTCTGGATTCAGCTTCCAGTCCCTAGGAGCCTCACCAAGGGTTCTTGCTTGAGTATGTGTGGGTTTCTGGGTGCAGACTCCTGTTACACACAGGCTTCAGAGATGGTTTTTAGATGTGGGCATGGTGCTGGGCACAGCATCCCAATCTACAAGAGTGTCATTGAGATTTCCCAGATGGTGGTAGGACCCTGGGCACAGACTCGTAGTCCCCTAGAGCCTCAGAGATGCTAGCTCTGTGTGGGCATGGTCCTGGGCACAGCTTACCAGACCCAGGAGCCTCACTGAGGTCTCCTGGATGACTGCTGGTTGCTGGGTACAGGCTTCCAGTTTGTGTGGGCCTCAGAGATGCAGTCTACATGTGAGTGGGACTCGGCACAGTTTCCCAGTTGATGTTAAGTGTTTTGAAAAAATGTGAATGTAATTGAAGTCATTAAAATATAAACATAGTATGGTTAATATTGTACATTGTTTGCTATGCGTATTTTATCACATGAATGAAATATAGGCAGATGGTCATTTAAAAATTATACATAAAGTAACAGAAGTGATTAGTACATTCTAACTTTACCTGAGTAGAAGAAAATCCCAAAACTCTTGTGGATACTTATTCTCTTTTTGCCTCCTTCCTCCATTCTCTTTGGAAAGTTCTTAGAGATTGAGATGCCGTGGACCAATTTGGCTAATTATGAGCTCTGGGTATTGAGTCTCTAAGGTCATAGAATAGTCAATAATTGGCTGGTGCGCAAGATCTTCACTTTGAGGATTCCTGTCCAGGGAGCTCCATACTTGTGTCACAAGCTCCTTGGTTTCTGCACTGGGAAGCTCCTATCTGACTTTGTATTAATTTAAATACTGAAGACAGAGTCTGAAACTTCACTGGGCAGCAGACTTAGGAGGGTTTTTGGATATGATCTTCTTGACTGTGACTTAGTCAAGAAACATCATCAATCAGTAAGTCCACAAAGATCTCAGCAATATGGGAAGGATCATGCAAAATATGTTTTCTTCATCATAAGGACAATTATTTAAGAGTTAAAAATTTTTTTTGTTACCAGGAATTGAACTCAGGACCTCACACTTTCCAGGCATGCACTGTATCCCTGAGCTATAGCCCCAGCCAATTATGTCAGTTTAGGTAATCAAGTACAGAGGAATAAATATGAAAAGTATCAGTTAGAGGGAATGGAAATTTGATGATGATAGTTGCAGTAGGGAAAGCAGAATTATTATTTCAAATTTGATTTCTACACACCCTGTTTTTAATTTCCATTGTTGTTTCACACATAGCAACAGAAAATATATCTTTCTGCAGTGCTTCTTAACTCTAAAAGTTTTATGAAGGGGCTGATAAGGTTGTAGAGGAAGAGGACAGTAATGACAATATCATGAACTTGTTTTGAGGGCTTGTTGTATTCCAGGCACTAAGCAATCTGTTGTATGTAGTTTGTTTCATTTCATGTGCTTTGTCTTCCTGTAATTGTAGGTACCCATATTATCATTGCTAATAGAAAATAGAAAACCTGTCATTTTAATGAAACCTGCAGTAGGTTTTTCAGGTAGAAAAATGATTCACTTGAATTGGGATTGTTTAAGAAATAGACATGGAATTATACCAGAAAAGCCTGTGGCAGATTGTCCTTAACATCCCACCCATACTTTGAATTCACTTTCCCTTCAAGGAGGGAAATGTTGTTCAGCATACCTTTCTTGGAGGTTTCTGAAAGCTCAAAGAACAGAGTAATGACTGGCATCAATTACATCCACCACAGAAAAGCCTTCATCTTACACAAGTTTCTCTCCTGCCTCCCCTGTAGGATATTCTTGTAGCTTCACATATCCTCTTCCCTGTTTCTAGTGATTCCACACAGTCTCAAGTGGGGTTAAGGCAGGTCAGGCTTTCATTTCTTTTTAGAAAACTTGAGAGCTAAATGTAAAATTATCATACACTAGCAATTGAGTCTCAGAACTTTGCTCAAACCATTTTGTGTTGTAATAAACAATGAAAAATTGTATTGTTTGACAGAATCTGTTGGTTTATCTTTTAATTATTGCAGCATGAATTGTTTTTGACATATGAACCTTATAGTTCATTTAATTGCATCTAGATAAAATATATAAAGAAAGAGTATTGCAAGATGGCCGACTGAGTGGTGGTACTGTAAGAGAGCTTCTCTGAGGAAAAAAAAAAAAAACTCAGATGCTGGAATCTGGCAAAATAGAGAAAGCCAAACAAAAGCAGAGGAATTCTCATGACCCAGGAAAAAACTGAGGAAAAAGAAAAAGAAAAAAATAGAAAGAAGAAAAAGAAGCATGGACAGAGGGCTGGAACTGGGCAAGCCCCAATCTCTGTACTGGCAAGCCTTAAATTCAGGTGACACATGATGAAGCTGAGATCGTGGCCCTGCTGAGAGCGGGGGTCAGTGAGCTCCAGACCCTCAGTTGGGGGAGGCCCTGAGACAGGCAGTGGAAAGAGCCAGTCGAGCTGCACGAACTTTGGTGAGTGATGGGACCTGGAATCCCCAAACTGGGAGGACTGGCTGGGTGACATTTTGGAGTTGGGCAGGGCTGGCTTGAATCAGGGCCCTAGGCAGCCCCTGCTGATGACTCCTAGTCCAAAGCAGATTGATGGGATCTGCTCGGGCTGGGTCACACCCCTAGTTGAAACCCAACAGCCAGTGGCAAGGCTTTCCTGGGCCAGTGGCATCCCCAGGGAACACACAAACCTGTTGAAGTACTAACTACTTGATGGGCATAGAGGGAGGAGTCAGCTCTCAGCGTGCAACTCACAGATCCACTGTAGACTGAGTGGCGGTACTTTCCTAGCAAGTGTGCTGCAGAAAAACTGTAAGCAAAATGAAATGCCCAGAGACCTCCACCACCCACCTGTCTGAAGGAGGCCAAAAACATGACAAGACAGAGAAAGAGCAAAAGGTCCCCAACTGTGGAAACAGGGAAAGTGAATTCAACAGAGGTAAATGCAGAGGAGGTTGAGAGTAGCAAACCTGTAATGTCAGAGACAGCCTCTTCAGAAATAAAGAAATACATCTGTGACCTCATTGTCGAATTTAAATCTGAAATTCTAACTCAGATGAAGCAAGATATAAGAAGATTAATAAAAGAAGTCCTGGGTAATCCTCAAGTAGACACAAATGAAAGAATAGAGGAACCCAGAGAAAGGAGAGAAGCCTTTGATGAAGAATATAAACAAAACCTAGAATATATGAAACAGATCCAAAGAGAATATCAGGAAATTAAAAACTCCATT
>PVLA01017417.1:0-17461 GCA_004027455.1 Hydrochoerus hydrochaeris
AAAATCTGCACAGCAACTTTATTCTTCCTTCTGTGATCACTGTTATTCTACAGCTCCTGGGCAGGCCAAAACTGACTTAACATTTAAAAATACCTGTACTTAATCTATGCTCTTAGAAAGTTAAATTTTATTTTTCAAAATTTATACTACCAAATAATGCTTTGATGCAAACATTGTACAGGTAAATACAGTTCACTCTTGATTATCCAAAAGTCTTACTGACAATGCAGTTTACTTTAAGCATACCTTGATCAAAGCTTGGCGAAATAACCAACAATATTTTTTAAGTTATATGTGGTTGACACTCAGTCTATTTAATCTAATACCCAGAACCAAAGCCTTAGAAGCAAAGTAATTATTTTCTCTTCTTTTTCTGGCACAATTAAACACTGAATAAAAATGGGCATCTGTTTTTAGGCCAGTGCTTTATTTAAATCTCAGTTCTACTTTGTGTGTTATGTTTTAGTAAGGTGAATAAGAATGAATTTTGTAAGGGTGTAAGATAAAAAAGAGATAAAGAAAATGTTATTTATTCTACCTAAGTGGTATCTTCATTATGGCCTATTACTTGGCTCAAAAAGATTACATGTCAAAATATATTTCCCCAAATATAACTAGAAACTGTAAGATGTGATATGGCAATAAATACGAACCATAATTGATAACCTGTTTCTCAACACCACTGTCATAAGTTGAAGTGTTATTGAATTGGTTTCCAAAAATATTTCCTGCATCCAAATATAAATTCCAAGGCTCGTTTCAAACTCAAGTTATGGAATAATTACTGTTAGGCTTCTGTATTGTATGGCTTCTCTTGCTTACAATAAAAGTAAAAACTGAAATAAAATGTTAACTTTTTATTCGGAGCACAAACAAATGCAGTCTGAAACAAAAATGTAAACTTCCTATGTTTAAAAAAGTGTTTTTACCAAAAGTGGGATAAAAATAATACCATCTTATGACTGTCAGTAGCTGGCAAACCCAGGCTGTCCTATGTCTGGTGTGCTTGCAACACACCACAGCTGTTGTTAGTCTCCTTGATAATGATTTGCACAAAATTTTCATAGGAAAAAAATGACTTTAATTAGTAACTACAACATCTTAGAAAAAAACCTGGGAAGCAAAAAGAATCAAGATGCTTATATATAAATTCCCTGTAAAGAATGTATTTAACATCTGTCACAGACATACACTAATTGAAAGGATAGATTTTCAGTAAGGTAGATGTAAATTCTTATTTGTTTTTACTCTTCTATGGTTTGAATATAGTTTGTGTCCATCTAAAGGAACCTTGGTCCCCAGGGCAGAGCTAAGAGAAAATGGTAGAAACTTGAAAAGGTTGGGACTGGTGGCAGGTCACAGAAGGTAGTTCTTGGAACTCTTGAGATCTGGGTGGTTGTTATAAAAAGGAACAAGCATGGTCTTTCCCATTCTCTCTGCTCTAGTTCAAGATGTACTGCTGTTCCCTCCAGCATTCTTGCCATTGCTCCCCACACATTGTCATGAGGCAATGCAGCCCAGGGACAGCCAAGGCACGGACCTGCACTGTGCCCCTTGGACATTCAGTCTCCAAAACTATGAGCTAAATAAGCCTCTTTCAAGTATCCTGTGTCAGGTAGTTCATTATAGTGAGGAAAAGCTAACACGACTCCTCAGTCTCCAACTATTACTTATAGAATAAAATCTGAGTAAAATCAGTCCAATCATCCGTAGACATGAAAATCAATCATGCATCTTTTCAACTAAACCTTCTCCCTGCACACTTTCCCTGATGAATACTATGAGGAATTAAGTCACACCGTGTGTGTGTTCTTTTCCACCCCTCAGCGATAGTGACCAGAAAGAAAGAACCAAGACAAAAACTAATGTAGATATTATGCATATCAGTATCAATGATTTTAACTGAATACCAGGGCAGAAATTAAGTGGCTTCTAAGTCAAATATGGTTCAAAATTAGTGAAATCCTTATGATAAGAAGCTAGTCAGTAATTCATTAAAGTCAAGATCACAACAATTCAGATAATTACAACCATCCAGCAGCTTCCACTACAATTTTATTTCTTTTGTCTCTCTCAAGATACATATCACAGAATCATTACTTTATTGGGCTACACTATTAATTTTAAAATTTTATGGTTATTTGCATACTTGAGTGTTGATAAAGTTCTGATAAGCTATGTAAATTCCCCACCTATGAATAAACAATTGTTACTATATTTGAAATAATACTTCCTTCAGTGTATGGACAGCCAATGGTGCTTATATTAAAAAGTAATATACTGTGTACACACAGAAAATAAAATTTTAAGGACTTATCTTTTGTCAAATAGTGTTTAAGAAAGGCAAATGGGTAATTATTTCACAAATGAGCCCCCTGCAATATATATTTTAAAGTTGGACTTGAATAACTCAAGGAGGAAATTCTGTAGCAATCACTGTAGCATGAAAAAAAAAACCTTTCTGCTAGATCACAGCTTCACAACACTTTGTAAGAAGCACTTGGTGTCTAAAATTGTAGTAGAAAACTTTTAGATATCAAACTTTTTGCTATCAAAAAAAGTATAAAAATAAAATTTTGTAGCCATCTCTTTTATACCCATCTCCAGTCTTTGAGGTGCTATTTCCTTCTCATTCTGTGACTGTGCTTAGGCTCATACCCCCCCCACCCCAAGGTCTCTTAATCAGGGGATGGAAGATGATAGAGAAGCTGGACAGCTGGAAACATCTCACCAAGGACAGGGATGGCAATCGGGAAGCAACGGCCTTCAGAAAGACCAGTAGTCTGCATAAATGTCTATTGGGAGTTAAGACACTCTTGACAACTGTTATCCAGCCCACAAACAGTGATTTAATTTGTCTGGTGTGTGGCCTGGGATTTGGCATTTTAGAGGCCTAGTAGATTCTAATATGTATACAAGTCTGGAAAAACAGGCTTATCCTGTTTCTTTTTTTCTTTCTCTCTCTCTCTCTCTCTTTTTTTTTTTTTTTTTTTTTTACAAATTTGGCCCCTATCAAGTTTAGCATGCTTCCTACACCAATTACATGCCATTCTGGGAAATCTAAGGAGGACTATTTGTTCTGCAATATTCCCATAAGTGTAAATTCATGGAGGTAAACCAAGATCCAAAAGCAAAACTACAACATAACTGAATTATTTAACATCATCTAAAGGACAATAAAAGCAGGAGGCTGAATTTCACAAGGTTTCTTCATGGCAAAAATTACTAATGTGTGGATCTTTATTTGCAAAGTCATGTCACCTTAACCCAGATAGAGGAATTAGAGAATACTGACGACAGTCTAGTTTTAAGTAATCTTCTATGTTTGTAAATCTAGTCCAGCTTTCTACCAGATGGGACAAGACAATGGCTGGAAAGAGGAATAGAGTTGGGTGCTATGCATGAATAAACCTGTGGGGATGCTGCATTCAGTTATGTTCTTGTTGGCAGTAATGAAATTGACTTACAGTTAGCCAAGTTGAATTACAGGTTTGATTTACTTAAGAGATACAAGTAATGTGGACATCAGCATTTTTTCTTACAACTGTCTCAAAGCTTCATGTCGAGATCTTGTAATCCTTCTTTTCATGGTAAGATCCAGTTGTTTGCTTTTGCCACCTCCTCTTGTGGGAGATATGAATTATCCAGATTAAAGGAGTAATCCAGATTAAGAGACCAATAGTGTTATTTTCTCAAAATAAATAACAGGAATTCTAGATGTCTTTGCCCTTTAAAAAAGAAAAGCCTCACCCACAACAGGTGAGCAGAATGAAAAAGGGATGCATACATTTCCACGTCAGGGACTCACAATTATTAACATGCAACTTTAGCATACGGGCTTAATGTCTCTTACACGACTTTCATACTGTCCTGAATTTACTGTTCATTTCAAATTTAAATGACCAAGTCACAATGAAGACAGGTGGGTGTCATTGCCGAAGCCCCTTCCCACTTCATGACACAATGTAATCCCATGTCAACTTAAAATTCTACCAATCGTTAGTCTAAATGGGGCAAAGGTGCCTAAAGGAGAGTGTGGTGTGAGTGAACTGTGTGCAGCCGGTGGACAAAAATAGCAAAAAGCATTGTGTGGTTAAACTTTAAATGTTTCTTTGATTTTATGAAACTGTGTATGTTCAAAAAGTCAATATAGCTCTCAAGATCTTGCCCTACTGAAAGCCATCTATGCATCATTGAAATACACAAAGACAAATCAAAAGCTGTATTTTTAATCATTTCTAAATACTACATGAAAATATCTGCAAAGATGTGCTTTTTGGCAAGTGACCTGGCAATTTGGTTTTCATTGGAAGTGCCAACGGCAACTAGTTGTTTATTCTGAGGCTATAAACTTGTTGGAAACAACACTGTTGTCTGTCTTCTGCTTCCCTCCTATTTGCTGCTGGTTATAGGCTTCTAAGTATGTAATCATCAAGCCTCCTGAACAGTGCATCAACCTCACCCCTCTGCCACCATTCTAAATCGTGTCCTCATCTGTTAGCTTAGACTTCTGTAATCATCACCTACTTGGTGTATGTCCCTAATTTTGTGTTGTCAACACTCCCACTCTCCACAGGGAACCCTGTGGAGATTTTCCCTGTCCTACTGCTCAAGTAAGGATATCTGACCTCCTTCCTTGTTCTCTAACAACTATATACTGGAAGTCATTATTCCTTCACTTGGAATGTTTGTTTCATGTTATTTTTTCCCCGCAATACTTGGGATTGAACCCAGGGCCTCATTCATGTTATCCAAGTGCTGTAGTGCTAAACTACATTCCCAACCCTTTAAAAAAATTTAAGACCAAATTACATTGTCTTAGAATGGATTTAGCCTCCCAAGTAGCTGGGATTACAGGTACAATGGTTGACTAGCTTTTATATTTAGTTTAAAATACGGCCTAGCATTTTTTATCAGGTTGCCTTGGGGAAAGAGTTCCTCTTTTGTGCTCATATCACCTTGTAAATGTAATTGAGCATTTAGCCCATTAAAAAAGCAAGAACAAAAACATGTTGGTCTCTCAAGTATGCGTGCAGGACAAGCTCTATATCCTGTTCACTATTATACAACCTATACGTAGCACTAAGAAAGGGTTTAATACATTGATCTCAGGTTAAATGTATGATTCTTCATCTACAGTATCCTCTGGAATTACCTGCAGAACTTTGAAAGTATTGAGGCCCAGACTCCATGCTAGGCCAATGCAGCTCACTCATGTGGTTAGTGGCAGAATTCAGTTTCTCACTGTCTACTGGCCTAAAGCCTTTCTCAAATAACTTCTTTTATGAGGGCAGCTCATACATTGGCCACTGGCTTCTAAAAATGTGAGCATTTCATAGGATGAAAGGTAAACAAAGCTGAGCAAGATTGAAGCCAGAGTTTTTCTTTAATTTAATCTTGGAAATGGTAGTCCATCACTTTTACCACATTCCTTTCATCAAAAAGCACGTTATTAGGACTAGCCCACACTTGTGGTGAGGATAATACAAGGGCACAAATACCAGGAAGAAGGTATCATTGGGAATCATGATGGGAGCAGCCTACCACAGATATTTAACGATAACGAGGCTCAAAAACTACTGGACTGTCTTAGCATCAGCTTTCCTTATAAAGCTGACACAATGAGTTCTGATAGAGATGAACTGAAAGTGTACTGTTCTTACTGATAGTAAATTAACATTCTTGTTTCATAACTATAGATGCTTGATTTAAGGCTGTTTAGACCACATAGTATCAAGGCAGGTCAGCTTGTAGCCTTTACCTGGCCTTATGAATTAAGTCAATGTGCTTTATGTGCTTTTCAAAGATTAAAAGTGATTCTCCTTCATTTCTCTAACATTTTCTTAGTTACAGATAGAAAGTAGCCCACTTTCATACAAAATTTGTTTATAGTAAAGAGCAGATAATAGTAAATCTAATGGTAAAATGTCAAGTAAATAGGAAGGTTAACATACTGTTATTTAAGCTGAAAAAATGATCAGTTATAAGTTTACCTCATTACAAATGAAGGCCAATGTATTGGACAATGCTGAAAACTGATGTTAACAACCAGAATTTAAGCCATCAATGCAAAAGGATTAATTCATCTTTGGATTGCTTACCATTTACTACTAAGATGGTAAGTTAAAATTGCTTAATATTTAGCAAAACTACACAAAGTATTCAAAGGGAAAAGAAACCCTAATAAAGAGATGCTGAAAAGACTTGAACTCTGAAAGCCTGATGTTGACAGCACATCACATAAAATCCAAAACTCTGAACTTCTATTCCAAATAAAAATGTTCTCTAAAAATCAATTCATTTTTGGTGCGAGAAAGAGCCCAGCCTTCCAGATTTGGAGTACTATCTTTCATTACCCTTTTCCTTGGATCATTTCCTAAATTTTTTTACTCAAAAATATTTGTAGCTTGGAAAACCTAATAAAGACTTCTAAAAGAATATGCTCATAAGGTTATAAGAAGATGTAACTGAGACTTGTGTTTTAGGTACTTTATGCATGAGTAGAAATGACATAAGCAATTTATTAGTTTGTTTTTTAAAAAGATTAAACAGCATTGTCCTTTCCTTCAGCTTAGGTGTCAGTTCTTAATGACATGATTATAACTAAGACTTGAAAGGAAAAAACTATGATGCACTACTATTACCCAACATGAACAATTCTATGTCAGACATTGCTAGTTATAGTAGACATGAGAATGCTGAACTTTGTGGCCCTTTTTGAGCCCCTGAGCTCTTCTGTTCATGGCCTAACCATGGTTATTTGGAGGTTAAGTATCAATTCATTAACCTTAACATATGGCATTTCAGCTGCTAAACTGAAAGATGACCAGAAACAGATGAGTCACCTAAAAATCTTTAAGGTTTTCTTTTCACAGTAGAATGTGTTGGCAAATCTAAAATTTCTGTATGTGTTAGCTTTGAGCAAATGAATAAATACACTGAAGCTAAGGTTTCTTTTTCTTGAGGGAGGTACAAGTTTGGTAAAGGGAAGACTAGAAAGTTGCACTAAAGCAGAACTGATGATAGCAGTACAAACCTCAGTTCTTAATGGGCTGAAATATAGGTATCTGTGTGTATCTTCTGCTGAGGTTTACAAGGCAATGATAAACTAGTAGCAATGAGCAACACTGGCAGTTGGGTCATGGTTTCTGAACACCATTCTTCACGGAAAGGAAAAGGTGCTCCTTGGAGAAATGGTTGATTCTAGATTTTAGGGCTGGTTCAGAGAAACCATAAGATGAGGATCTAATTTCTTGTACCAAAAACTAAGATTAAGAGAACAAAGAATTATGAGAACAAAAGGAAACAGACATTCTGGGGCTCCCACTGTTGAAGTCTAGGCCAATTAGAATATCAAAATGAATAATCATAACACATTGTAATCTGTTTCCTAAGAATCCATGAGTCCCTTCTGTCATAAATGTAGCAACAAATGAGAAAGGAAATTCTTTCTTTTAGAAGAATATCAATAAATATTGCTGGCATAATGGACTTAGAAAATCACTCATTCAGGAACTGGGAAAAGGAGCAGGTTCACATGTCCCATGATCAAGCGTTCTGTCTCTATAAGCTCCAAGCATGTGGCAACAGCTGTCTCAAGTGAGGTGCAATTCCCTGCTGCAGATGGCATCATCTAGCTGCAGAATTGCGGAGGCCTGTGTTGTGACTCTTCCACTGACCTTGCCGTGAAGTCTGCATATCTTTCTCCACCGTGGGTACTCTGGAGTTCGTGGAGTCATATAGTTCAAAAATCAGGGCTTCTTGCACTGAAGCCTGGAACTGTTGCAGAGCTCTTTCCTGTTCTGGGCCCCAATGCTGACAGCTTTCTATGTCACTTGTATGTTAGCTGGAGCGTTACACCTAGTTGTAGAATGCACTGCATTCAGAAACAAAAAGGGTCTACCCAATACTTGACACTTTTCTGAGGAATGGACCTCTAAAAACTTTCCTGGAGAGTTTCTGAATCTTTACTGTTTATCTGATTTCATGTGAGGTGCTTGCATCTTACTATCAATACAGTAGTCATCTTTTGCTTATCCTGCCCAGTCAGTACAATGTATGGTGCTATAAGATATATTGAGATGATTCAGATTTCATCAAATTCTGATTGAGGGCTGGGGTTTATGTAGCCCTGTGTCAAATTTTTGTCTAAATGAATATGTTCTATGTGACAGTGGACTATTTTCTGATCCTTTCAAACTGAAATGGAATAAAATACATTTTCCAAAATGATTGCACACTTTTTACCTGAGGCTTTAATCTTCTCTAGCATGAGTTCAGCACAAAGGCTGAGATAAGCATTATTACTTGAGTAAGTCAGCAGTAGTCTATAGTCATTCTCCAGGTTCCATCCAGTTTCTTTATGAACCAGTTTGGCAAATTAAGGAGCTAGGATTGGAACTCTTCCTTCTTTATCCTTCAGGTCTTAAATGGTGGGACTAATTTCTATCTCTCCTCTAAGATACAATTTTGTGTCTGATGTATTATCTTGGCAGAAGTGAGAGGTATGTCAGTCTTCCATTTGGCTCTACCCACTAGGAATGATTTTAATCCACAGATCTAACCACCCTGAAAATTCAATCCCAGGAGAACTCTTATGGTTCTTGCTGGTACATGTCAGCATGTCTCAACTAGGCCATGCTGGGATTTAGTCCTAGTTATTGGCTTGGCAGACAGCAAAGGAAATGTGGTGTTTAGAGAGGAGGGAGAAAGGACTATTGCCTTCTTAAACTCCCAGTACAGCAGACATGTTAATTAGGCCAGAGGGTCCAAGTGAGTCACAGTGTATCCATCCAGATGATCCTACTCCACATCCAGGATCCCAGGTTTCTCCATTCTCACATTAACAGATATATTTGAGTTAAATATTCAATATCCAAATGTCCCTAGAGTTGTGTCATTTAACAATTAACTCATAGGCCACAGTTCAGATGGATCTGTCATTCCTATACAAATGATAAAGACCTTAAAAAGTTATCACAGAACCTCTCATACTTAACAATTAATTGCTTAACACTGTTTCTTTTATTCTGTAGCAAGTTAAGGGCAACAGTCAACTCCTGGTCTTTGTGAAGATTATTCTGAGTCTTCAAATACTGTATCTATATCATCATATCAAACATTTCCTTTCACTAGGACATTGTCTCAGGTCAGCACTGGTCAAACTAAGATGTAACTTTATGCCAGAGATTATAACTGCCCCATTTACCAATAGTGAGGCATTTCCTTGATCTGTCAGGCAATGAACTGACCTGACTGAATTTTATCACCCTAGGGGTATGGGATTAAATATACAATTTTTTATGAGCCATAGGGATGCAGCCAGGAAAGACTAGGCAACTTATCACATAACAATGCAAATCTGACCCCAAGTGTAAAACAGAGGGGAAAAAGTTGTGTGGAAGTGTCCTAGACTGGCATGTGGAGCAAGGAAGGCCTGGGAAAGTGATGGAGGGATCTCTGAGCCTAAAGTTGGGTATAAGAGGACTATTCCATGTCTTCTAGAAACAGTCCTGCATGGTATCTGTCTCTGTCATGCTTAGTTACTGAGCTGTAAAACAATCAGTCTTGGTATAAATACAGTGAGATTTCAGAGCTCAGTAGCTGGGGTTACTGGTCAATTAAATGTCCACTAATGGGAGAGGGAGCTCTACAGTATATTCTCATAGTAGTCTCATCAGTCTAAAAGCAGCAAAGTAGGAGTCATATCAGTTTGGTTTCAGAATCCATAGACACCAGTTCGTAGAACTGCAGAATCTGAAATAAAATGTCCTTTATCTTGCTGAAGATGTATATACAGGGGAGGCTAGACTACTAATAGACATTAAGTTCCTCTAAGGAGTCTTCACTTCATTCCAAAGAAAATAAAGTGGCAAAAGGAGAGGCACATCACAGACTAATATATATGAATATATTCCATATGAATTATATACACATATGAATAATTTATAGACCCATATGTAGTTTCCTATGATATGAAATGGTTTAGCAGATTTGAAGACAGATGCAACAAAAAGTGATTCCTGGACTGTATATTATGGTAAGATGGTCAGAAATGTTGACAAAGCATTCATACTTACTATGGTATAAAAATTAGGAAAAAAAAAAGGATTCAGACAAATTCATTTTTCATCACACTTTATACAATCTTATGGCGGTATAAGGCAATAAAAAGTCACTAAATTATAGCTATTTTTTACTAGTATTTTCTCTCATTTTTATGCAATGGCACTCTTTCCTCTAAGATTGTATATTAAATATGCATTTACAGGCTGAATGAGGAATCTGAGACCACTATTGAGACATTAATTCTGTGTAAGCTCCCAATAATCAACTTACAAATAAATTCTAGACATTACTACCTTGTTGTTAATAAAAGGAAGAAACATGTTTTTCCATTAATTAATTAGTGTTACAAGAAACAGGTATTAATATTATTTTATGGGTATAACAACTCAGGCATAGAAATATTATTTCTTCGGTCCACTTGAGATCAAATATGAACCTAAGATTAAATCATATCCTTGTACATTTATGTTCATTAATTGTACATATTGACAACTGCAATAGAGTATTAAAACTTAGAGATAAGAAAAATCAAGAGAACATTGGTCCACCTTTTTGTCTGAAAGCAAATATCTACTTGTTATAGCTGGAAAATTAGCTGATCAAGATAAAAATGTAAGAGAACTCAAATTCTCAGCCTCTAAAAGTTCATTATACTTACCACTCTGGCTATTCCACATAAGGACATATGTGAAACAGAATAGAGGTTTTGAATTTCAGATTGTTTCACTTCCTAAGTCAGGAAACCTAAAAACATAAATTGTGAATTCAGCAAAAAGAATCAAGGATAAGGATATCTGTAAGTGATGGTTTAGGGAACTATATTTATAGCCTGGCACCAGCAACTTTTTGTTCACTTTTTGAACTAGATTCCAAATATACACATTCTATTTTGCAGGATATTAGAAAACAAATTAGATTTTAGAATCAGACCATCAGATGCTGTTCCAAATGATAGTATATTCCCTAGTTCTGAATTCGAACCAATGGTTCTGGATGGTTAAGAGATTTTAAAATAAAAATTAGGATCAGTGGAGGAACTTTACTACCAATAACAACTTTTAGATATCAAGGGTTTTTGTAAAATTCTTTCTTTCTTTCTTTCTTTCTTTCTTTCTTTCTTTCTTTCTTTCTTTCTTTCTTTCTTTCTGGTACTGGGGAAATTCTATGTTTCTAATATTATAGGTAAACGTATACCTTATTTCACAAAGGACTTAAGTGTCTTCCTATATGGAAAAAACACACTAATGATCTATCTGTTCTAGGAAAAACATATTTAAAAACAAATTCAGGGTATGGGGGTATACCCGTATACCCCCATTCACAGCATATGTGAAATCTAGGTTCAAGCCTCATTAAAAAATAATGCAGGTAAGAATGGATACTAAACAAGCATTTTGAATTTGGCTCCTGAGCTTCTTGACAGTCAATTGAAGATAAAAGCAGTTGCCAAACTTTCAGTAGCATCACATTCTAAAATATCTTACACGAGAATTTGTATAGAGGGCATTGTATGACACAGAGGACAATGACTCCAATAATATCACATAGAAATACAGTTTTAGCATCTATTACAACTTTAACAGGACAGCAATCCACAGCATCAGAGGAATCAGACCATTTTACTTACCCCAAAGGGTACCCTCTACCCAAAGGGAATCTGTTTGTTGCAGCCCTACTTAAAAAACTTTATTATGGAAAATAATATAGTATAGTACAGTGCATTCTGGAGATGAAGCATTGTAAACAGTTTCAGTGTTGAAAAAAAGCAGAAACCCAACTTGTAATATTATGCAATTCTGTTTTGACTGAGCTCAAAAAACACATGGAATTGGCATTAAAATATATAGAGAGAGAGACTTGGGCAACAAGGACTCATTAAGGAAAGGCACCTGCTGTCTAATTCAAGTAGTTCCCCTGCAATCTGCATTGGGAATCAAAAGGCTAGAAAATACCTTCATGCTCATCTAATCTACACAATCAGTCTTATCCCATTTTCAAAGATCTCTATTTAGATCTCTAGTCTGGTTTGCTCTTATCTTAAATCTTAGCACCTACAGTCTAGGACTAATTCCTTTTATCTTATCAATGAGGCTGATGAATCACTACTTTCCTCTAAATAATTTTACATACTTGGAAAGTAACTAGACTTCTTTCATTAACAAGATAACCTATTTAAAGATTTCACCAAGCATCTAATTGAATTTCAGACTTTTTTTCCTGGGATATTACAGATCCCTGCTATATACTGATACACAGTTCTTCTGAATTATGTAACTTTGTACTATTTCCTACTAAATCCTGTTTTCATTTTGAAATTTTCTTTTAAAAGCTTTTCATTGCTCCCTTATACATAAATTTAATATATAGAAATATAAAGTATACCTTCTAATTCAGACAAGTATTTCCTAGTGCTATTAGCTGAAAGAGTTTAGGTGTTTCTAACAAATAAAATTTAATAATGGCTAAAAATAATAAAAAATCATTTTCTTATTGGATAGGCCTGAGTTTTCTAGAAGAGTCTGGTAAACACTTCATAGTGAAACTGGCTGAAAGCAGTGTGACCCTCTCAGAAGACAAGAAGAATAACAGAATGCACTACTGTAATAGTAAAAGGGCCCAGCAAAGAAATTGATAGGTCACATATGTGGGACGGAGACACAAACCTAGTGTGTGGTTGGGAACCCTTCCTAGCAGACAGCTCTTTGAGGCATACTGCCACCACGTGGGCAACAGGTGCATTAAACATTAAAAGAGGAGGATTTTTAGTGAAATTTCTTTATAATCATGATGTACTTTTTAAGTCTCTAGTTCCTTATCTGTAAAATGGGTCTAAGAATATAATTCTGTAAGGTTATTTAGTATCAGGGTTAGTGATAATAAATGAGAAGCACCCAGTACAGTAACTTGTACATAGTAAGGACTCAATAAATTGCATTTAAAATTTTTTTCATATGACTTTTCAAATATCATTAGAACCTGATTACTTCTTAAAGCTACATAAATAGGCTTACTAATAATAAATGTATTTGCATCATGTTTGAATGGGAGGAAAAAAATTCAGGAACTAAAACTAAGGCAAGAAATGAATTCCATCAAAATAACGCAAATAAAACTAAGGCAAGAAATGAATTCCATCAAAATAACTCAAATAGGAGAAGAGTTACTGCAGGGAAAGAGGCAGATGTGCAGGTGAAAAGGTCTTTTAATCTAAAGTAATTATATTATTATTACAATAGTAACTTATTCAGATTTCACTTATACACAATTCTGATATGGATTCGAGAAGAATGTATCCGTATCTGCCAATGAAAGAGAATTTTAAAGCAAATGGTTCAAGATAGCCAGACTTGGGGCCAGGGATACAGCTCAGCAGCACAGTACCTGCTCAACATGCATGACGTTGTGAGTTTGATACCTGGTACAAAAAGAAAAAAAATTGCCAGGCTTTACCACCTCATGTGCAAAAAACTTAGAATTTGTAAGGTTCCATTTATAAAACATAACTGCAATACAGTACATGTGTGCTAATCAGGCTGGCGGTGTGATATATTATACAGAAGTTACTCTCTTGCCAGGGATTTGGCTCAGATGTTCAAGTGCTTTCCCAGTAAGTCCAAGGTTGTAAATTTGATCCCTGACACAAAAACAAAACAAAACAAAACAGAAGTTACTCTTATGCAAAGGCAGAACTCAGTTAACAGTGTAAGGTTTAATTAATTTAATCAAATTTGCATAACATTTTAAAATAAAGCATAACTTGTTATTTAAAAATGGTATTCTGAAAGACATTTGAGAGAATAAAAACGAAGTTAAGGATCTTTTTGAGTAAATAACTTTTTTTTGGTACCAGGGATTGAACTCACAATCTCACACCTACCAGGCAGGTGCTTACACCACTGAGCTAAATCCCCAATCCTTGAATAACTAAGACTAAGAAATTTGCCAATGATATTCCTACTTAATGAACCTTACTATACTATTGCTTATGAAGTTTCAGTCACAAAAATGGCCCAATTAGTCTACTTTACAGATTTTTAATGATGAAAGAACAACAGAAAGGTCACCTAGCCTGCTTTTTATATAGAGAAGCGGGAACAGGCTCCTAGTGGTATTATCAAAGCTGTATACAGAAATTAGTATTGAGATTCACAAGCTCAGACTCCTCAGTGTAGAATGGGGTCTACAGTTCTATAAACAACCTTAATACCTTTTGTTAAGGCAGTATAGACTGCAATAGGGAGCAAGGCCATGACAACTCTTAAGCTACTCCTGAGCTTGCCACCTGCCCTGAAAAGAAGATCAGGAAAATTAGACCATGAAGACATGGTCTATTAGGTTACAGCCAGTGAGCTAGATAAGTATTTTTCCTTTATGCTTTTAATCAGAGATACAGCAGAAAAACTACCGGCTAGGAGGGGGCCAGTCTATTCAAAATTAAAAGAAAAAACCTACATACTGGCCTCTGAAGAACATTAAAACAGTAAGATCAGTTTGGGTAAGTTTTAAGAAATCAGTTTACTCTAGCAAGTAAAGTTTTCAGCGACACGGTCTAGTGACTGGGTCTGCCTTTTCTGGCTACTACAGATACAGGCTAGGGCTAAACCATCACCTGGATCTAAAACTTGCATTAGTTCACACTGAGCAGAAGAAGAGGGGAGCTGCTGTCGGGCCTAGGTTGTTTAGCATCTTAGACATTTAGATGTGTCTGTCTTTAGTAGAAAGCTGGGCATGCTTTTTTTTTATTTTTAATGTGAAGGAGCTGAAAAAATTAAGTTAAAAACCAGTGAGTTTTCTTGAGGTGATGAGATTGTAGATAATTTATGATTTGTTTTGGTTATCTCTTCTGATTTTCCTAAGGAGGGCAGGACTTTTTAAATAGACAACCTTCATAAAGTGTTTGATTTTACAACGACGTACCTAATCCAATAAATAAATGAATGAATGTCAGCTTTCTTTAGTATAGGAAATTCAAGCTCTAGGAATGTATGTGGTTGGTTAATATGTGAGCCACCATGTCTTTTATGTCAGTGAATTTCAATAATTTATTATTGAAATAGGAAATTTAGTAAAATACCTTTCAATAATATTTTCTTACAGGGCACTTGCAACTGGAGTAAACTCAAATTAGAAAGAAATAGGAATTAGAAGCTTAGAATTGACAGGCAATTTTACATGTTATTTATAGATTCCATATATAGAATTTATTAATTTCCCTTTAAAAAATTTGTTATCTTCAAAGTTGTGAATTAAGTTATCTTTTATCCTTTTCCACTCATTTCACTACATAGAATGTAATCTTCTCAAGAGAGTGCATTAAAACTAAAGAGGACGACTGACAACCAGGTGTCATCTGAAGTTGATTAGCTCCCAGGAGGAAGTTAGAGATTGCTGCTCAAGCATAAGGTAGATTTTTTTTTAAACCTCAGCTGAAATTTTAAGTTGTATCTACATGCACTCCCTACCCCAGAATTCTTACTCTTTTGAATAGAGGTTGGCACACACATGAACGGTAAGGAAGCCTTTTGGCCAAAAAAGGAAATGACATTGAAGTCCACACCATTCTTATTTTCAAGATGGACCTCCTGTACCAACTCAAAAAAGGAACAAAATTCATGGCACTTGTAATGGCTAATTATTTTCATTTATTAAAATTATACTTCAGTCCTCAAAGCTCAAAGGGCATAAAATAACACTGCTTTTTGTTTATACCTCTTTGGTATATAAATACAGACATCATCATAGGTCCCTTCCCCTCACTTTCATTACTGGAAATAGCCACCTACTTCCCTGCCTCTCTGAGAGCATTTCTCATGAGCTGTAGCTTATCCTTTTGAAACTTGAAATCTGATTTTTACTTTTGTTAATTAGTAGGCAGTAATAGGATAAAGCAACAAATGACAAACAGGATTCAGCTGTGTCCTAAAATGAGTGTGTGAAACCCAAGGTTCCTTGAGGTCTGCTGCTATAGTCTTGTATATAGAAAGCCTGCATAGTCCTTATGATAGAATCTAAATGGTTTTTACTTTTATCTTCTGCAAATTAACATCTTTTAAGTGACTCTTCTGTTGTCTTAGTTGAATTATTTTTTTTCCTTAGTGGACATACTAGCCTTTATTAAAATAGTACTAATTGAGTGATAATAGAATTCTAAGTTAACATTAAAAAAAAAGCCACTGAGTGATAATGGAATCCTGAGTTAACTGGTATATGATACAACTTTTTCATAATTTGATTATCCGTATGATTTTTTCTCCCTTCCCTATCCCAGTTTCATAAGACTGCTACAGAGATGTTTGATGTAAAGGCTTGGGCTGAATATGTTGTGGAATGGGCTGCAAAGGACCCATATGGTTTCCTTACAACAGTCATTTTGGCCCTCACTCCACTGTTCCTAGCAAGTGCCATCTTGTCCTGGAAATTGGCCAAGATGATTGAAGCCTGGGAGAAGGAGCAAAAGAAGAAACAAAAACGTCAAGAAAATATTGCAAAAGCTAAACGACTGAAAAAAGATTGAACAGATGAACAGGCCCTGCCAGCAGAAAAAAAGTCATTTGGGAAATTTTGCAGCTTTGGAAGGACTCTATAAGGTTTCTTCGGATTTCATGGAAGTTATTACTGTCCATATAGAAGAATCATTCTGGAATCTGACCTCAATACTATAGCGACTTTTAGGCTTGGGCATAGATGTTTGTTGGTAACCATTGCAGTTATTACAAATTTGTAATGATTATACTGTTTGAGCATATCACTGATGCCTATCCCAGAATACTCTAAAATCCAAAATTTTGTATGCATAGATGTGATGCCACAAGTGGAAAATTCTACAGCTGACCTCTGATGGGTCTCAGTCAAAATACAGATGTACTAAAAACTTATAAAACTTCTTCCATGTTATAGGAAACAAATGAATTTCTTCAAGATGTTGCACTATGTATATGCAAATATTCCAAAATCTGAAAACATCTAAAACATTTCTAGTTCCATGCATTTCAGAAAAGGAATATTCAACGTGCATAAATTTTTTATTGTTGACTTAATCATTGGCCATTTTTTACCTATGTTCTGAAATACAAACATCCTGTGGAATAATGGCTTTACATTATGAGTTCTATTCAAATAGTGGTTTAAAACAGAGTCCTGTACTTTTTAAAATGTTAAAGTCAGACATTCCTTTTGAAGTGAAAGTTTTCTTAGGCTTAAAAGAGACAGTATATTAATCACATTTTTAAAAATCATCATTGCTTATTTTTTGGAATCATTTCTGGCTTATCCAAAGCAAAATAATAGTAATCAACAAGTGCATCTATTCTGTATTTTTCTGATTTTAGCTTTGAGATAACTGGTAATTATCAAGACATTCTGCATTTTTTAAAACCTAATTTTGAAAAAAAAA
>PVLA01017418.1:0-17452 GCA_004027455.1 Hydrochoerus hydrochaeris
CTACACAGGAACAGGTGTGAACTGCCCGCCTTTTCACAGTGCAAGAGGGGAAACAGCCCAAAGTTGCATGGTGGCTAAGGACAGGGCAGGAGCTAACTTTGGCCAGAAGAATCCAAGTGTGTTACCTCATACCGAGTGCCCCACATGCCTGTCCCACCAGACCTTTCTTTGTGGAACATTTAAGAAGGCACAGGGATTGTAGGTGTGGGTCAGGGTAGAGGACATTCCCAGTGTACGCAAGGTCCTGGGTTCCACGCCAGCACCACAAAGGCAGAATAAAAGAAAAGATGCAGATGCAGAAATGATGTAAGTCAGTGCTTATTTATCCTGTGAAAACCTGTGAAAGCCCTAGTTGTAAGAAGGCCAACTAGTACACTACTCAGCCAGACTTGTTCTCATAAAACAGCTCAAGCATTTTTCTAGAGAAATAAAATATAGAAATCTTGTTTTCATTTCCACGATAAAACAAACAAAAAGCCAGAGGTGAGATTCACATCCTCAAAAGGATGTGGACGGTTAGCTCACACCCACTCCTCCCAGTGGCATTGGTGTGAAAGCTTAAGTCTGCAGCTCTAATCAGGCAAAGCTCAGGCGGCCCACCCTGGCTCAGCCCTCCACCTTGCAGGTCAAATGGAGCAGGTGAATGAGTTTCTGCTTTTTAATGGCATGACTGACAAGGTACAACAGAAACACCAACCACAGGCTGGAGAAGTGAGAAACATCTGGGAACAGACTGAGTTCTCCCTCTCACCCAGCGGAGACAGAAACCCGAGGGAAGCCACTCTCTGCCCCGGAGCCCTGGCATGGGCCAGGAGCCAGAGGCTGGACAGTTAGAACCGAGGCGCTTATTCCCAAACACCATCGTGATTCCGTTCTTTGTTGAGTGATCTGTGGCTCAGCTGCTTTAAATTCAGGACTCTACCTGCAAGTGCGCCCAAGATCGTGCCCTGTGCTTCTGGACATCCCTCACCCCCAGCTGAATGGTGCTCAGTGTGGCTATGGTGAGGACAAGCAGCTGGAAGCAAAGCTGCTTTAGTTGGCCTGGCTGAGTTGGACTTGGGGTACCTCATTAGATTTCTCAAACCCTTAAAACACTAAAACTGTGCAGGGCTTTCAGGTCTAGAATGTAACGTCCTTGAAAGATGCAGCAGCCCAGTATTTAGGAAGGAAATTCTAAATACAGGAAGGAGATTCCAGGAGCATACACTTGCTGAGCTCTTAGTTTGTACTAGAGGCCTATCCAGGGCTTGGGCACAGAGATCAAGATTCTCTTCTGGTCCTTTGGAACCCTAAACCCAGGGGGATCATGAGAAGCAGTGGTCTGTGAAGAGTGCATGAGCAGCTTTCAGACACAGCGTAAGACGCAGAATGTCAGAAGTCATGATTACCTTTTTCATTTTTCTTTTTTTTAATCCTTTTGAGACAAGAGTCCACTATTCAGTTCAGGCTGGCCTTGAATGCAAAGCAATCCTCTTGTCTCAGCCTCCTGAGTGCTGAGATTACAAGCATGTGCCACCATGCACAGCTTAGGTTAGCTTTTGTCACTGTAACAAAGTACCTGAGATAATGGTCAACAAAAAGTTGACTTCAGCTTAGGTTTTGGAGATTCCAGTCCAAGGTCAATTGGACATGCTGCTTTGGGTCACTGATGGGTGCTTGGTGGGGATGTCAGGAACTGACTAAAACCTCCCACAAAGTCCTGACTTTCCAATGGTGCATCCTGGAGGCCATACCTTTCACACAGGGGCGTGGGGGCATGCTCAAGATGCAAACAACAGTGGTTTAGCTTACCCTTCATTAGCTCCAGCTCTGTGTGGGACTTGGGGTCACAGCTGAACACAACGCAGGAACTCTATGGAGAAGCCTGGTGGGGAGTGAGATTTCCATCAAGGAGATGCTAGGGAAGGGTTTCCCCTGGGGCAAGATCCCATCAGAGGTTTTAGGGAGCAAAGGATGAATGACATCTCAGGAGCCCCATGGCCAAAGCTAGAAGGTAAGAGGTGTTTCTGAAGGTAGTCTACAAATGGTCAGAAGATAGAGGTTCTAAGAAAGAGGCACCTGGAACAATCTCTGAAACAAGGGAAACCTCTGACCCTCTGCAACTTTCCAGTTCTCATGCCATCTCTTCCACCATGCCTGGAAGGTGAAGGAAAGTGCCACCTTGTCACTATTCTATGCCCAGTGGCTAACTCATCACACACTCAATAGACGTTTATTGACTGACTAGGAAAGGGTAGGCTCTGCATTAGAAAGAAAAAACTGTCAAGAGTCGGGGCATGCACCTGTGATCCCAGCTATTTGGGATGCTGGGGCAGGAGGATTGCAAGTTCAAGGACAGCTGGTAAGATCATCTCAAAATTAGAAAATAAAGAAAAAGGGGCTGGGGGTGTTGCTCAGCACTCTCTGGGTTCAATCCCTGGTAATGCAGATAAGCAGAGAAAGAGAGGGGTAGGGGTATCTGAAGAAGGCCTAATTGAGAGCTGCTTTCAATTATCACCCCCAAACTAGGAACCAGGAAAGGTTGGGGCTAGAGGTCATGCTGTCAGGCAGTGCCACTGGCCCATCCCTTCCCAGAGAATAAATGGATCCTGTGAGTCAAGAGAAGTGGTTTGACCAGCACAGCCTCTACACCCTGAAGGCCCAGAATTTCCTACCTTAAAGAGTAAACTAAACTCAGAACAGAAAACAGGAAGTGAGAGAAAATGCTTCAAGTGTGGGGCACAAGGGCTCCCCATTGTGGCCCTCCAGACACAGTGATCACACTATTGCAGGCAGCTGAGCTAGTTAGAAATATTATAGGCAGTCAGACAGGGCCAAGCCCTTTAAGAAGACAGCACAGAAAACCAAATGTTTTGTGACACTGGAGAAGAGACACACCTCTTGCTGTGGGCCAGATCTCAAGGTAGAAGGCAAAACAAATGCGACCACACCCTAAGCATGTTAGGGATTAGATATGGTTTACCTTGAGAAGCCAGGAGTCACCATCCCAACCCCCTATAGGAAGAATCACTGATCATAAAGAATGCTGGCTTGCTATATGACTCGTTCCCCCATTTGTCCCTAATTTAAGTCAATTTTACCTAAACAATTAAACTTTTTGGTCAACCATAGCTCTGTCCCACCTCATTTCCATGTGCCTTGCCAGTTCCTAGTTTTTCCCACCTTAGATGCACCTCACCTCATGATTGTACTCTATAAAAATCTCTAGAAAACACAGAATCTTTGACAGTTCACTTGGGATCCCTTCTGTGTCTTTCTCTCTCTCCCAGACAGCTTTCATTCTCTCAGTAAATATTTTTGCTCTTAATCTCCGTTGTGCCTATAATTCATTCTTTGATTTTAAAGAACACGAATTCATACCAGACACATAGTAGGTAGGGAGTTTCGCTTCCTTGTATCAACAGAGACAGCAGTTGTGTCCAGAAGCTGGCTGTGGAGCAGGGCAAAGGCTCCGTATTTTAAACTGTGCTCAGACTGAATAAATGACCTTGGGTAGGTCGCCTGTCTCGCTGGGCTCCATTCCCTAACGAGTGTTCTGGACTACGCACCAAATGATTTCTGGGTGAGTTCTAGTTCTCTACAGTTTCTTGGGGTTTTTTTGCCAATTTTTTTAACCTTTTTTTTTTTTTTTTTGGTACCGGCGATTGAACTCATGACTGCGAGCTTGCAAGGCAGGCGCTTATGCCGCTGAGCTAAATCCCCAGCCCCTTTTTTGCCATTTTTTGAGGCAGGGTCTCACCATGTAGTCCAACGGGCCTGGAACTCGCTGTGATCCTCCTGCCTCAGCCTCCCTGCTTTGCCAGGCTCAGTCCTCGCGGGTTTAGGTTCCCAGCGTCCACCATTTCTGTTCTTGGCTGGGAAGGTGCTTCTTGTGCCCGCAGGCGAGAGGCCCGACCTCCAGTACCCTCGAGGGTCGGGTTGCGCGGGATTGGGAGCTGCGTGGCTGAGGTGCCTGGGTCGCCGTCTCCGCCTGCGGCCTCCGGACCGCGACTAGACAGTTCCCTGGCCTCGGATTGCCTCGGGGCCCACGCAGACGGCGCCGAGCCCTACCCATAAAGGTCACCGCGCACCACGTGGGTGTCACCTTCCAGAGCTCGGGCACGTGGTGCGCGGCAGCAGCCCCTCCGGCGGACCGCGGGACACACTGTGGAGAGGCCGGACCCGCGCCCGCCTCGACCTTGGGCACCCGCGCCGCTTCCCGTAGGTCCCGGCCCCGGGCCCCACTCACCTTCCTGCCGGCAGCAGGACATGGCGCCGGCGCTGCAACCCGCCCCCACGCTCGACCTAGAGCTCCCCACTCCAACAGGCCGGCTCTCAACTGCGCGCACTGCCCTCAGGCCTGCCTGACGCGCACCTGCCGGAAACTACGCTTCCCAGCGGGCCGCGCGCCTGAGACGGCTCCTAGCCATTGGGGACTACATTTCCCAGGAACCCTGAAATGCGCAGGCGCACCAGCGAGAAACTGCTGCAGCTGCAAATTTGTTATGGAAAGCGTCTGAGCCCCAAATACATTTTCCAGCAGGCTGTGCAGCGCGCAGGCGCATAAAGGCCTGGGTACCCGAAGGGCGGTAGCTCCGTAACCAGTCGCGCGCGGTCCTGGCGTCTGAGCGGGATTCCACTGCTGCGTGCAGGCTAGCGGCCAGCAAGTTGCAAGCTGGGCGGCCAGTCCACTTCCAGCGGAGCGGAGTCGAGGACGAGATTCGGCCCCAGCATGGCCGCGAACGTGAGTGTCCTGGAGTATAGCCGTCCGGTCCTCAGGGGTCCCGGGGATCCGCCTTTCGTCCGGAATCCGGACCCAGGGTTGATCACAGAGGGGTGGTGGGCGAGCAGGTACTTGTAGCTGGACGGGACCCACGGACTGCAGCCTGGTCGTAGGGGTGGGGAGACGACCCCACCTGGAGCTGTGTAGCCTCGACTCCCGGGATGTGCGCGGGCCGGAGGCAAGGAGCCTCCGCCCAGGGTATGTGTGTCGTCGAGGCCGCATCCTACTGCCGCCCTCCTGCGCGGATCTGGAGAGATCCCTGCCGAGGGGGTCCTCAGTACTGCCCTCTGCTTCTGCCCCGGCCTTGCTCATAGACTGAGAGCGGGGCGTGGTGGCGGATGCCTGCAGTCTCAGTACTCTGGAGGCTGGACCAGGAGGCTCTCTGGGAGTTCCAGCCCTGCCAGGGCTACAGAGCAAGACCGACTTTGTCTTTAAAAAAAAAAAAAAAAAAGCAAAAAGAAACTTTCTATTGAATTTCAATATTCATGGAAAAGACCAGCCGCACGTCTTCTCAGGGCCCTGGGTGTGGAAGAAGCTGGTGACTCACAAGTGCTACTGGAGCCAGCTTGGGAGCTGCCAGCCCCAGCCACGCCCTCCTCTTGTTTGGTGCAGTGCCCTGCTGCTCTCTCCTGACCCCTACACCCTCTTTCCAGGCCCCTTTGTCCTCTCACTTCCTCTACCCCTGCACTTCTGGAGAGCCAAGGTCTGTGTCACCTACTGCCTCAGCGAGCTCTGTCTGCCCTTGAACGCTGCCTCTAGAAGGACTTGGAGGTGGACCCAAGAAGGCAGTCAGTAGCCCTGTGTGCCTGCATCCTTGACCCCTGTATTCCAGTGTCCCAGCCATCTCGGCAGGGCAGGGAGCATGCCAGCGAGGGCAGGTACTTATTGAATGGTGTTAAAGAGGGATCTTCCCAGCCCAGCACCTGTGGTCCTTAGGTGTGCTGGGATCTGAGACCCCTCTCGGAGAAGTACAGCCTGGATATCTAGCCTCTGTTGCCAGACCTTTGGTTACTGGTCCCGTAGCTGGGTACACATCTGTGAAACCACCAGACTGAGTGAGGAAGACCTGGAGATAGTGGGGTAGAGCAGGGAGACAGCAGATCTCAGTATAACAGCACCTGTTCTTCTGGTGAAGGTGCTGTTACTACTCCATCTCCTGGAAGCAAACAGGACCAGTGAGCTAGAGGGACTTACCTAGGGTTCACATAGCAAGTGACTGGCACAGCTACTCTCCTGGCCAGGTCTGTCCAGTTCCAGGGCCTCAGTGTTGTTCTCTGTTTCATTCCTCATTGCTTATTCCTTGTGGGCCCCAAGTACAAGGTGTGCAAGGGTGTGTGTTATTGAGAGATGACTGTGTTACGAATATTCATTCTCCGCAATTCTGCAGGACCCTCTGAGTTTACTGGGGATTTGGTTCTGAATGTGAGGGGTATGTGCCGCGTGTCACAGCTCACATGGTCCCTGTCTCTGGGGCATCCTAGGTATGTGAGCCTCTGTCCTGAGTATTGGCTGAGGGGACAGAAGGGCAAGGCTCCTGTCTCTGTCACTGCCTGCTACTCACGACTCAGGAGATGAGGGTGGTGTGGAGCTTGAGAATGGACCGGCGGCCTTGGCTCTGCTGGGACCGGAGCCTCAGTTCTGCCCAGAGGCTATGCTTCTGATGTGCTGTCTGTGACCTGGGCCTCCTTGTGTCATGTCTAGGCATGTTTGCCATTGTAATTAGGATAGCTGGATGCCTCCGTAGTGATCCCAGCTGGTGTGGAAAGTCAGCGCATTGCTGTGTGCAGGGGACACCTGGTTTTCTGAACCCGGGGTGGCGGGGTTCAGGAACACTTAGAAAGATGTGGCCACCACTGTGCCCAGAGACTAACTGGAGTCTCCCCTCTGCATGTTCCTGTCAGTGCCAGGAAGGGCCTGGCTGCCCCACACCCTCTGTGAGCCACTTAGCATCCCTGTGACCACAGCCTGGCAGACGCTCACAGTGTCCACAGAGCCCCTCACTCAGTTGCCTGAGATTGGTCCTCTGTGCTGACTATCTGGTTGGACTGTGAGGATACAGAGGGCTTAGCAAGTGCACGTCTCGTGCCCAGGCTGTGGCTGCTCTGTGGTAGAGCCTGTCTTGGTGACAGCTTTCCATCAGCAGTGACATTACTGATTGGGCACATAGCTGCTCCCCTGATTTGTGGTTGAGGCTCTCAGAACATTGTCCGAACCTAATTTGTGCCCTCATCTCCCTGACCCAGGCTCCCAGGGACTACTCCCTGCTCGCTAAGGCATCTCCCAGCTCCCTGGCTGGCCTGCTAGGGATCTGAGCCCCAGTGAGTCCATCTGAGACCCCTGCTGGAGGGACCGCAGTCTGAGCCTCTCATAGTGGACACCTAGCATGACTCCTGCTGACCTTTCTGTACAGTAGTTTGGCAGCTTCTGAAAATGTTGAGCACATATCTTCCAGCAAACCAGCAGTTCGTAGGCAGCGTTATCCCTCAGTGTCTGCAGGGCTTGCGATCTAGGTACCCTGGGGACACTCAGATCATCATCCAAACCCATCAGATTGTGCACTTCGTATCCATGCATTTTCACTGTATGTATGAAAACTACTAAGGTAGTTAAATAAAACAGCAAAACTCAGCCTACTTTTATTTATTAACTTTTGATTTTTTGAGACAGGGTCTTGCCATGTAGTTCAGGCTGGCTTTGAACTCACTATGTAGCCTAGCCTGACCTCAAACCGAAAAGTGATTTTCCTGCCTCAGTCTCATGAGTGCTGGGATTACAGGCATGCGCTGCCACACTTGGCTTTAGCCTCCTTTTAAAAGCTAATATTCATTCTATTTTAAAATATTTTTCTCTCAGTATTCTACCACAGGTACCAGGAGAGAACATGTCAAAATTACATCGGACCCCCAGCCAGGCTTCTTGGAGCGGCTGAGTGAGACCTCGGGGGGCATGTTTGTGGGACTCATGACCTTTTTGCTGTCTTTCTATTTGATTTTCACCAATGAGGTAAGCTGTCGGGTCCTCTTGTACACAGTGAAGGTCCCCATAGCATCAGGGAGGTATGAATCCTGTCTGGATTTGCTAGTAAAGGGCCTAGATTTTGCAGAGTGCAAAGAACACTGAATTTAATCACAGTTTTGTAATGTTGTGATCTATCTCATGACCGACATAAGTAAGAGCAGGAAAGGGTTAGTGTGCATACTTGAAAGCCTGCTTCAGGCATGGTTGGATCTGAGTTCGTGACCAGGTAACTTAGAGATCCTAGAGAACGAGGAGCATCTTTCTAAATCAAGCTGTCCGAGTTGCAGAGAGCTCTGGTGTGCGAGTTAGAGTCTCAGTCTCCTTAGTCAACTCTATGGTCAAGGTTGGCAAGGCTTGGGGTGGGTATGTGGGGGGAGTGGCCCAAGGGAGGGACGGGTCAGGGTGAGCAGCAGTCCCATCTGAGTTGAGCAGGGGCCAGTACCTAGCCTGGTGGGGCTGGGCAAGCAGGAATCCTGGGTTCCAGCTCTTGAGTCCACACTTGCTGGACCTAAGTTTCCCAGCAGTAAAGTGAGGTGACAGGTCTCACTGTTCCCCGAAGCCTGAGTTGTGAACATGTTCCCACGCAGGGCCGTGCGCTGAAGACGGCAACCTCATTGGCCGAGGGATTGTCACTGGTGGTGACCCCAGACAGCATCCACAGCGTGGCTCCTGAGAACGAGGGCAGGCTGGTGCACATAATTGGGGCGCTTCGGACGTCCAAGGTAGGCACGACAGTGCTGGCAGCCACTGGGGCTAGGGTTGGGAACAGCTACATGGTCTGCAGGGGGACTTGGACATTGTCACATTGCTGTTGGCCTGCTCCTAGGCCCCTCAGCCTGGTCCTTCTCTGAAGTCACCGTGTTAGGTATTAGGAATGCAGGGTGGAAAGCCTCGATTGGCCCTTTTTCTGGAAGTAGCTCTGAGGGTCTCCATTCTTATCCTCTTTTTTTTTTTGTCTTTTTTTGGAGACAGGGTCTCGCTATGCAGTTCAGGCTGCCCTTGAGCTCACTTTGTAGCCCAGGCTGGTCTCGAACTCGCAATGATCCTCCTGCCTCAGTGAGTGCTGGGATTATAGGCGTGAGCCACCACACTTGGCTCCTCTTCTTTTTATATCTGGTCTACTCTGGTTTTCTTGAGCCAGGGATTTGGGGCCCATGGCAGCCTTCTCTTGACTTCTGTGTTCTGTTGGACTCTTTTCAAAGCTCTTGTCTGACCCGAACTATGGGGTGCACCTTCCGGCTGTGAAGCTGCGGAGGCATGTTGAGATGTACCAGTGGGTGGAGACCGAGGAGTCCAGGTAAGGCAGGCATCAGAAGTGGAAGTCAGCGTGGGAAAGGAGGAGCAGTGTTGGAGTCATCTTGTCACTCTGGAATTCAGAGCACAGCATCTTCCTGTCAGAAGACAACCTGTTCTTTCAAAGTTCACAGCCAGCAGCCTTTAATTTACAGACTAGTAAAGTTACTCAGCTCAAGCTTGAGGTGTGACTGGGTGAAGACCTCAGACAACCTCAGCCAGACCAGAGTGCCTTCCACTGCCATTGCTCCTGGAGCAGGCAGGGTAGCTTCCATATGTCCTATTCCTGGTCCCCACGTAGGTCACCTTGAGTCTGGGACTGGATGGATGTGGCAGGGAGCCAGGAAAAGGCAGCTTTGGGCTCCCCTAGATTTTCCAGGCATAGCAGGTATGGGGCAACCCAAGCCCAGAGGCCTGGACTGTGTGGATGTCACCATGGATTGAGAAAGGGCAGAGTGGCTCTGTTGGGGTGGGAGCATCTGGCACCAGCTGCTGTGCTGTGTGGGGACTTGGGCACCTCTGCTCTGGGGTGGTTTCTATCTGGAGCTACCTCTGCAAGCCGGGCTGACACAGTGGCTGCCTGTGCCCCACTGCAGGGAATACACTGAGGACGGGCAGGTGAAGAAGGAGACACGATACTCCTACAGTGAGTGCAGCCTGTGGGCACCTACCCCACATGGAAGGCTATGGAGTGGCTGTGGTGCCCGGGTGGGATTCCCCAGGCACTGCCTTTTCCTCCAGGCTGCCTACCCAGCCACACATGCCCCAGCTCTGAGCTGTCCTCTCCTCACAGATACCGAGTGGCGATCAGACATCGTCAGCAGTAGGAACTTTGACCGGGAGATTGGCCACAAAAACCCCAGGTGCGTGTGGGTCTTGTCAGCTGCTGCTTGGGCCCCAGCCCCCATGTCCACATCTGAGTGTATGGGACTGAGTTAGCTTTTCTTCCTGGGGGATAATGTGTGGCATAGCTTTGAGACCAAGCCCTGTCCAGACCATGGGAACAAAGAGCAAGACCTGACCCTTGCCGGCCGCAGTCAAGGTCCCCTCAATGAAGCCACCAACTCGAGTCATGGGCAGAGGACCCAGGGATTTCACATGTACTGTGCAGGGGAAGCATTTTGCTATCAGTTAGCCTGGTGGGAGGATGAACAAGGAGAGCTTCCTAGAGGCAAAAGACGTCTGGTCTGGGCCTTCTCAGGATGTTGTACTGTGCAGGGGAAGCATTTCGCTGTGTTAGCCTGGTGGGAGGATGAACAAGGAGAGCTTCCTAGAGGCAAAAGACATCTGGTCTGGGCCTTCTCAGGATGTTGGCAGAGGGCCAGTGGAGCCTGCCCATGTACGGTGATGGTGATAGAGTTGTACTGGGAGGGTAGTCAGGGTCAGCTCCACCTAGAACCAGAATGGACCATGAGGGGCATTAAGTCTGGGAGAGATTCATCTGGGGCCTGATGGTGTGGTACAGGCTGTCAGGTGTGGACAGGAGGGTCTGAAGCACTGGGGACAGGGATAGACAGGTGCTCAGCCAGGGAGGGTGGACAGCAGTCTAGGGTGGAGACCCTGACCTACCCCATCTCCCTCCCACAGTGCCATGGCGGTGGAGTCCTTCACAGCCACTGCCCCCTTTGTCCAGATTGGCAGGTTTTTCCTCTCGGCAGGTAAGCTGGCCTGGTACTCGGCCCTGGAGGGCGGTATGTGAGCCAGGGATTCATCCCTGAGCTTCTCCAGGGACCCCACCTGTCCTTGGCCCTGTGTAGAGAAGCCCCAGGGACAGGGTGGCTCTTTCAACCACAGGGAGCCTGGGACCCCAGATGGCCAAAGGGAGGGAGGAGGTGGTGCCTGGGGCTGGCCTGGCCATCCCTTGGCCTCTGATGCTCGGAGGTGCATGCCACCACCTCCCGCGTACTGGAATTCCCCAGTCCAGGAGGGCAGCACTGGCCATGATAGAGGAAGGGCAGGGGACCAAGGTCACACCCTACAGGCGGGCATGGGGCATAGGGATGCCCTGGAAGGGGGAGATTCCCATGGCCAAACCTCTTGGATGGGTGGGAAGGTGTGCGGCTGGGGGTTAGCCCGTGTGGTGCGCTGTGGTTTTGAGCACTCCTTCTCCCTCAGGCCTCATAGACAAAATCGACAACTTCAAGCCACTCAGCTTGTCCAAACTGGAGGACCCCCAGGTGGACATCATCCGCCGGGGGGACTTTTTCTACCACAGTGAAAACCCCAAGTACCCGGAGGTATGGGTGCAGGCACCATGCCAGCCACACCTATGCTGCACATAGCTGGGTGACTGGGGGGCTACAGGGGGCTTCTGGGCGGCAGCGGGCGAGGTGGAGGCGGGGGAGCGTGAATGTTGGACTGTGGCCAGGCCAGTGCACCCACCTCATGCTACCATCCCTCTGCACCCAGGTGGGAGATCTACGCGTCTGTTTTTCCTATGCAGGACTGAGCAGCGATGACCCCGACCTGGGCCCGGCCCATGTGGTAACGTGGCTTCCCTGGGCAGCACAAAGTCAGCCGGGGGTCCTGGTGTCTTAGGCTCAGACTTGGGGAGAGGGCTGACCACTGCAGGCTCTCTGTGGAGGTGCAGCCCCCACATGCAGTTGTCTTGTACCCTCAGGCCCTGCAGCCAGCCACAGATCCCAGGCTCAGTGCAGTTCTTGAGGTCCTCCTAGTTAGTCCTCCCAGTGTCACATGGCCCTTTCTTAGCTCTTGTTTCTGATCTGTGAGCACTTGGCCTGCGTTCCTCCCCTATCCGGGGCCTGACCACTCCATCTGCTGTGTCATCCAGGTAGGATATGCAGTGACCTGCCTATAGTTAGCTTCTCCATCCAGACCACGTGTGGTCCTGTCCTGGCCCAGCTTCTGCCCTATGTTACCTTGGAGTTGTGGATGCTCTAGGACTGGGGTCCCCAGGAAAGGAGATCAGTCCGATGGCTCTTCAGTGGTTCATTGGGTTGCAAGGACCATGGGTAGAGGTGTTACCCCCTGAACGCCCCTCAGCTCTGACATGCCTTCCCTGGCCAGGTCACAGTGATTGCCCGGCAGCGAGGTGACCAGCTGGTCCCTTACTCCACTCGGTCAGGGGATACCTTGCTTCTTCTGCACCATGGTGACTTCTCTGCAGAGGTGAGTTGTGCTGTCTGCCTTCTTCCTAAGCCCCGGCCAGGTGAGTGTTGCAAAGTGGGAGAAGGAAGGGGAGGGAGGGAGTGCAGGACAGCATGTAGGAGGCTCCCCTGTGCAAGGCGTGCAGTCTCTGGGGAAGAACACAGTAGGCAATGCTGTGGAGGTCACAAGGCTGGAGCTGCTGATACTGTGGGCTTCCCCTGGGGTCAGGCTGAGGTTCCAGGGCCTGTCCAATGAGGGTCCCAAATGTGGGTCCTTGGAGAAGTTGGAGCTCACCAGGAGTGCCCACCAAGTGTGTTGTCCCCAAGGGATCTGGAGGGAAGTGGTAGAGCTTGTGTTGGAACATGCACAGTGGGTCCCTAAGCCACCCCAAGTCCCTTTCCTACCACACCACACCAACACTAGGGAGGGGAATGCAGTGCTAGGTAGGATGTCATGCTCCGTCCTTGCTTTTGGTGGACATGGTATCACTGCAGGCCTTCACAGCTCTGCAGGATTCCCATCCAGGTGGCACAGGGGTCATGTGACTGCACCTTGGCTTCTCAGCCTGCAACACTGCTGCAGCTCCTTGTACCTGACCAGGATGCGCTGTGCCTGGTCACCAAGCTCAGCTGCTTAGGGACTTCCTGAATGGGAAGAGGCCTGGTTAGGCCTGGTCTGTCTCCTGCTGAGTTCCTGGCTTCCTGCCTCCTGGGTGGAGCCCCAGGTTTTACTAGGTCCCAAGAGGGGTGAGGGGCCTATGGCTGAGGGAAGATGGCTGCTGTGCGACAGGCAGGTATCCTTACCTCACCCCCCCCCACACACACACACGGGAGACCTGGGTGCCCTAACTAGCACAGGACAGAGCAGGAGAAGCTGTGCTTGAGGTGGGTGAGACTGCACATTCCTTGTTCTCAGCCTTGGTTGCCTCCTGCTCGAATGGGAATGTGCTGCCACCCCACTGAGTTATTCTGAGGATTAAGTGTTTAAAGGGCATGTAAAACATGTAGGGCAGTGAAAGATAACTATTAAGCAGTGCTGTACATTTTTATTGTAGTGGGTGTAGATCTTGGCAGGAGGGGGTACTGATTAGACTGGGGCAGTGGTGGCAAACCCATGGCATGCATGCCTCAGTGGGCGGTATCACTGAAAGCTCTAGAAGGCTTGGCATCACAGGGCTAGGGTGTCAGACAAGCTCTGAGGAAACACTGTTCCAGCTGAGATGAAGCAATGAGCTGCAGCCGGCAGGGTTGTGCACTGGTGCAGAGGTCCAGCAGTGGCATCACCTTTGGCCTTCTTAAGACACACAGCCCAAGGGGCCAGGGTCAGGCAGCAGGTCACAAAGGGTATGGTGTGACCAGCCAGAGGCCCATGTTGTGGTCTCTGAGGGACAGTGATGGTATGGATTCTGGATGGCATGGATTGTCCCTGAGAGACTAGGTACTTGCTGAACTGGAGAGAGAAGCAGGGCAGGCAGAGCTCTGCTGTGAGCAGGATATGAGGACACCGAATGGGTGGTTTCAGAGGCAGTGGAGGTGCCAGGGTGCAGGTGGTGTATGCGGGGTGTGGAGAGGAGCAGTCACAGCACTTGAGTACTGAAGGGCCAGGAGAGTGTAGGACAGCAGTGGAGATGGAGAAGGAATGGCCAGGAAGCGTGAAGAGAGCACCAGCCTACAAAGACCCCACTGTGTGCATGGAGATGGCATGGTGCTGGTGAGGAGGGTTCTTCCTAGGGGTCATGAGCCCAGGCTGTGCTGAGACTGGCACCTTCCCCAGAGAGTTCCCATGCTGCGCTGTGCAGCAGCTGGCCAACAGAGGGACTTGGACTGGAAAGGGGTTGCCCTTGTCTGGCCTGTTCAGAAGTAGCCGTGGCTTCAGTAGGCACAGCCCCTGCCCTGCCCACCAGGCAACTGATGTTCGTCTGCCTACCCTGCAGGAGGTGTTTCACAGAGAACACAGGAGCAACTCCATGAAGACCTGGGGCCTGCGGGCGGCAGGCTGGATGGCCATGTTCATGGGCCTCAACCTCATGACGCGGATCCTCTACACCCTGGGTAGGTATGGAGGTGGAGCTTGGGGGAGCCCCTCCTGCTATTTCTGGGACTGCCATCTGACCTGTGAGCTATCCTGGCCCGAGGGCCACTCCCTGGTGCAGAAACTGGGCATCTGACCCTCTGATAAGTGGGGGAAGCCAGTGTGGCAGAGAAGGGCCCCGTCCATCTGTCCGCTTACTCCTTCTTTACTCTGCAGTTGAGCAGCCATGGGGAGGAGGCTGCAGCCTGTGGGGTGAGCTAGACTTGGCGGGAGATCTGTCCTGTTGGGCTTGGGATGCCAGGCCTTCTGCAGGCTTCATTCTCACTGAAGTTGCAAGCTTCCTCTGCACTGTCGCAGTGTGCCAGGACAGACTGCAGGGAGGTCTCGGCCATGGCAGTGGAGACAGGCCGGTTCCTCTGGAGCCTCAGTCCTAGTTGGTGTCATATGCTCTGGCCATCTATGTCCTAGTTCTTCCCTGTGTGGGACTGGCCTGCAGGGCCAGAGGAAATTGCAGCAGGAGGTGCATACACCCTGTTCCATCATAATGAGCGTCATACACTGCTGCAGCTGGTGCCAAGCAGTGAGCAGGACAGATGAAGCTCGCCCATCTGTTGCTATACACATGCAGAAGAAGGTGTTTAGGTCTCCCTGGGGCGGGCAGAGGAGTCAGCTTGGGGCGCTCAGCCACACCGTGCAGGACCAGGACCCCTCCTTCCCTCTAGGTTCCAGCTTTGAGCTGCCTACCTCCCATGGCAGTGTCCCTCGCCTCCCCTTACGGGGTAGTCAGGAAGTAGGTGCCATCTGCTAGATGTGAAGCGTGGTGGCCTGGGAGCCTTATCCCTTCCTCTCCCCACAGTGGACTGGTTTCCTGTCTTCCGAGACCTGGTCAACATTGGCCTGAAAGCTTTTGCCTTCTGTATGGCCACCTCGCTGACCCTACTGACAGTGGCCGCTGGCTGGCTCTTCTACCGGCCGTGGTGGGCGTTCCTCATCGGCTGCCTGGCCTTGGTGCCCATCCTCATTGTCCGGACACGGGTGCCTGCCAAAAAGCTGGAGTGAAGGAAGCCCTGGCATCTGCCTGACCCCTATGGCAGCCTCGGGATCCGGCCCCCTCATGCTGTGGCCCATCTCCATCTCCGTCCTCCGGGGCAGTCTTGGAGTCTTGGACCCTGCACCCACTGCTCTTCAGCGTGCCTGTCAGGCTTGGTGTGCACAAGTTCACCCCTCCTTCTTTCTTGCTGTAGGCAGCTTTGGTGGACATGGCAGCTCGAGGGCGGTAACCCAATCAGCAGTCTTCCTGGTTCCCTTCCCTTGTGCTGGGACTACATGGGTGGGGCACGACGCTCCAGAGAACTGCTGGGGGTGGGTCACCCTGGTCACCCTGTACTTCTCAAGTGAGAAGACTGCTGGATCTGTCACATCCATGACCCCAGAGAATAGCCTTTGCCGGCACCAGACATACCAAGCACTGGCCTGGGGTGGCAGGTGCCCCCAGAGCAGGTCTGTGGACAGAATCCAGTCTAGTACTTAACAGTCACTCTGGATGTCACAATGAGCAGAATGGCACATCTTCCAGCTGCATATCTCTACGGTCTGGCCAGGCAGGGCCCTTTCAGCCGGTGAGACCTCCAAAACTTTTGTTTTTCTTTGATATTTTGCTTTTACCCCAGGTTTTCATTGGAGACCTAAAAAAACCAAATCTCCTAAGCGATGGACCCCTGACTATTGCAAATGTCAGCCTTGAGTCCATCCTTTGAGGTTCATTCAGAGCACAGAAAGCTGCTGAACTGGTTGTAACTCAGCTGATGTGAAAGCATGGTATAAAGCTTTGAGCTTTTGAAACAAGGGTCAGCCAAGCGATTTGCTTTCTCTGCAAACCTGATGACGGTTTGAGCTTGCAGTCAGCCACCTTGGGAAGGGGCTGGAAGCTCTGTACCAAGTGTGCTGCGCCGTGCTGACTGACCCAGTTAGCCACATCTGTGAGCAAGCTGAGGGCTGGTGCAGGAAGCCACCTGCCTTCGTGCCTTTCACCATGGCAGTGCCGGTCCTTGGGCAGCTGCTCCTGCATGGTTCTGTGTGCTTAGTGTCCATGGGTTGACTTGTCCTACATAAAACTCACCCAGTACTCAGTTCAGTTCCTGAGCTTTCCAGTTCCTCTTCGACCCCATAAAGCAGGTTATAACGATGTCTTACTGTATGTTTATGTTGTTTTTGCTAGCAAGTTGTTTTGTTTGCTGGGAGTGGTTGGTATGGCAACCAAGTGCTTGGTGGCTTTCCTTGAAGAACTTCTGAGCCTGGTGATCTGTAGTACTCTCCCTGTTTGGTTGTCTGCGCTGTGCACAGGAATTCTTCACGTTACCACCAGCACCTGGAGGAACTTCTCTGGGCTTGGGACTGAGCTACTATTCACGGCTGTTTAGTGAATCACTAGACTCTCATCAGATGCTTTGGAAAACAGAGACAGTACAGTTCGATGATGGCCAAATCTGAAAAACATTTTTTTCTTACATGGATTTTAAACTGCCAATTTCAAAAGTTCAGCCAAATAGTATTAAGAATAATTTCAAGGCTTTGGGAAAACATCACAAAGTTTGTATTACCTTTGTACTTTTGTAAAACTTCAAAATAAATTTCTCAGTATCTCTTGATACAGGAGTTTATCAGTATGCTGGCTTTGGTGGTGCTATCAACTTTATTAAGTGTATCATTCCGTGTAACTCACTTCTAAGTTGCTCTGCATGATTAAGACGGGTGTCTTAGTCTTTGTAAAGGATAGCTGAGCTCTTTGGGCAGTGGGGAGCTTGCTGGTTGTGGCTCTGTTTACAGTTCATGACTCACATCCTAGGTACCCTTACAATTTGCTAGGAGAGGCAGAGGGCTTGGCTCCCATCTGGCACAAGTCCCACCCTGGCCAGATTGGCTCACGGTGTCTGCCATATCAGAGATCTGAGCCTTAGTTCCTTCATCTGTAAATTGAGGACAGTGCCTTTTTACCTCACAAGGTTGTGAACACTGAAGATTAAGGCCATGAAATGTCTGAACTGTGGCATTTCATTTCTTCTTTTGCTTTTTGCTGTTAACTGTCCACTCTGATGCTGGCAGTGAAATCACTTGCTTTAGCTACAAGCAGGAGGTGACTTTCCAAAACCTACTCCTAAGTCTCAAGACAGAACTGCTTCACTTCATTTCCACAATGCCTCCTGGAAGCTGATCCTGCCTGAAGAGGTCATTTCTTCAGCT
>PVLA01017419.1:0-17434 GCA_004027455.1 Hydrochoerus hydrochaeris
CCTGGGGCGCCTTCTGCTTGGAGTTGAGGTCAATTAACACCTATTGTTTGGGATTGTCCCTGCCTGGCCCTGGGCCTGGGGCATTTCCTGCTTGGGGCTGGGGGTTGTTGCCAGGGTTGGCAAATATATATTCCAGCTTCTAAAAAATAAAGGTGGATTCAGATTCACTCACAGACTGGTGTGCAGTGTTTTCTGTCTCTCAATCGCCGACTCCCTGACTACCTTTGGGAAACCCTAGCCCTGCCGCAGCTGGACTCCAGCACCTGAGGCCAGACTGGAGCACGCACACCAGACTTTTCTGGTTTAATGCCACGCAATCTCCTGGCTGGAGCAGAGAAAGTCCTGTCTCCAGGCCACTTCCACCACACTGCACTGAGATTCCTGAGCCTTTATACCAAAGGAAATTCAGAGAACTGCAAAGGGGGTATAACATTTCCTCACCTTCAGAGAGGGAACCCTGCAAAACCAAGGGTCAGGCAATTCCTGCAGCGAGTGATGTGAACACGTATGCAGGTCATTTCTCTAGTGCAGGAAGGTGACGATGGAGGTGTAATCAGGAAAGGAAATGCAATGAAGACAGGCAGATATCCTGACACTGCAGTTCAGGCCAGTATGCCTGGAAGAAGCATCCCTTTTCTAAGACTTCATGATTGAATTTAGCATGAGGAAAGAGAGAAGCCAGGGGTACAGATGCACCCTGTGCACACAGGACCCCTGTGTGCACAGGGACGAGGAGACCTGTACTGCTGCTGAGAGTGCAAATGGGAAGAGCCCCTTACTGATGCTTCTGGTCCCATCTCCCTCATCATGGTCTCCTACACAAATCCTGGTCACCGTGCACCACATGACCTGTGTGGAAGGCTGGCACAAAGCCTGGACCACCTGCTCCTCACACATCCTGGTGGCAAGTGTTTTCTACTAGGCAGCTGTCTACACCAATGTACTGCCCCACTCCTACCACACCCCCAAGAAGGACAAGGTGGTGTCCACCATCTGCACCATACTCACACCCATGCTCAACCCACTCATCCACAGCCTGAGGAACCGGAAGTGACTGCAGCTGTGAGGAGGGCGCTGGGGAGATGCGCCTCCCCCAGGAGAGTCAGGGCGGGGGATGCACCCAGGAGGAGCTGGGAGGGAGACAGCAGCCAGGCCTGGTGATGTGGCTGGTGACACAGCTCTCGCAGCATATGTGTTCTTAGGGATGAAAATGCTGTATCAGGTTTACAATGACTTATCAGCCAGGAAAATCCTCCTGTGAATGCATCATTCAAGGACTGCAGCTGCAGGTAGACCCCATCTCAGCCTTTCCCAACCCACCTCCCCAGATTCACTAAGGTTTCCACACAGAGCTCTCAGCTCAGCAGCACTGTGAACCACCCCAGGAAAGCTGAGCATAGATGTATTTGTGTGGAACATGCAGTCACATGAGGCCATTGTGTCTATTGCTGACCACCTTTGGGGTGCAGTGCTGGGAACTAAACCCAGGACCTACCTCACGTGCTAAGCCTGGGCTGTACCACTGAGTTACACCCACAGACCCTCCTGACTCACTCTCCATTCATGCTCTTGATGAATGAATATGAGATGTTCTGCTGGGAACCAGGAAATGGAAACTGATGTGGTGTGTCCTGGGCTCTCCTTACCCTGCCTGCCTTGTGAACTGGGTTTTGGAACTAGGAAATCACCTTCCTCCTGGGTCACTGAGATTAACACCCAGGTATGGGGTATATATTTACCTGATTGCTTTATGATTTAACCCTGTCCATTCTGCAACTCCTTCTACGTGGTTCCAGGAAAAGCACCCTTGCCGCCCCTACACTGGCTAATAAGTAACAACTGTCCTGAAGTGGCCTTGTCGCTGCCCTTCCTGAGGCACTGACCTCCCAGTCCTCCTTCGCACATTACTAAATTCGGCTCTTATTTTATTCTTTACCATACTCACGTGCAGGCAGGTGGGGACTGCCTGCATGATAATATTCAATAAACAAAATATCCTCAAATGTTCTTAATGTAAAAGTTTCATTCAGGAAGATTTTGCAGTGGTAGGATGTGAAGATGATGTTATGAAGATGGTTCTATTTTGGGTTCTTCGTTCTGAATTACACTGTATATACTGCTTTACTTTCTTACCTGTGGAATTACACCATGGAGTCTTACCATACCTTTATTTATCACAGGCTATTATAAGCCTGGAAATTAATAAATAATTATTGGCTGACTGATTGGTTGATCAATCGATTGAAAACTTACTATTAAACATTGCTAAAACCTACAAAATTAATGAAGTGATATAGCTGAGTGCAGAAGGAGTAATCCAAGATGTTTCATTAGCTGACTTGACTCCCCTGGGTTAAACTGCTCAGCATCATTATCCCCAGCCTGCCCACTGGCACACTAAGCAGGGAGGCACACATTTCTCTTTCCTGAGGAGTTCGGGTGAGCGCTGGTGTTTTCCTAAGTGGGAAAAGTGGGCGGAGCTAAACAGACTGGGTGAGCCTTCCGTCACCTATTATTTAACTTTCACCCTCTCATGTATATAGATACGGTCCTAAAAGAGGACAAGTTAATCGCTGTACTGACTCACCTCGTGTGCATTTCCTCTATCCACAGGAGGCTCAGCTAATGTTAGACAAGCTTTTCAGAAGTTACATAAAAACACCAATCAAATATTTTCAAGCTTTTTGGCACTGATGCAGAGATAGAGGGAAACGGTTTTCCTCTCCCAGTGCAAATGCAGGGAAAGAATATTCCCTTCAGTATGCAAATCATGACATTATTTTGCAACAGATTGCTAACAATTTTATCTTTGCATTGAAATGAAACAAATAGAAGAGAGATTACAGAATGGTCTGGAGGCATGTCAGCGCTGTTTCAGTGGCTCCATTGCCTTTCAATTCTCAGGGCCCCTGCACTGACAGTTTCCTCTTCCCCTCTTGCCTGAACCAGCTCCCCCATTCAATCCTCCCCTTTGCTGAATCTCTGCCTCTCACATATCTTATATTAGCCTGTGATAATAAAGTTATGGTAAGACTCCATGGTGTAATTCCACAGGTAAGAAAGTAAAGCAGTATATACAGTGTAATTCAGAACGAAGAACCCAAAATAGAACCATCTTCATAACATCATCTTCACATCTTACCACTTCAAAATCTTCCTGAATAAAACTTTTACATTAAGAACATTTGAGGATATTTTGTTTATTGAATATTATCGTGCAGGCAGTCCCCACCTGGGGCTCCTATGTCTCCTTCCCCCTTCCCACAGGCTCTTGCTGGGACCAGTATGCCATACATGAACACCTTGTAGGACTTTTGTTCTTCTACTTCCAATGTGCTCTTTGCACAATGAACCAGGACATGTCAACTCCTAGAGTGATACATAGATGAAAAGTACATGAGAAACATCGAGTTGGAGAAGTGCACTTAAACGTGGCACACGAGTCTTCTGCAATGCTGTTCAGTGTCTATTCAACAAACACTGGTAGCTACCTGGATGTGCTCACTTTACACTGATTTACCAAACTCCCCACTTCCAATGGGTGAGTTCTGATACTGAGTGTTCTACAACCAATAGATTGACTCACTGATTGTTGACTGACTGATTGAGAAAGGTCTACTCTGTTGCTCTGGCTGGCATCAAACTGCTGGGATGAAGCAGTCCTCCTTCCTGACCCTGATGAGTAATGCAGAGCCACCTGCAAGTGCCACCCCACAGCTTGACTATTCTAAGCATTTTTTTTTCATTTTTTGAATTTCATCCTATATGTTGCAGCTGCCCACAGCCTTCTGAGAGACCAGTCTTTACTTTAAAAGAGACCAGAGCTTTTCCTCAGTCATTTCATCAACTTTACAATAAGGTAATATGTTGGCCTCAGGTCTTCCTCTTTACTAAAAATAACATATTAATGTGGTAATAAAGTTGTAAATTATAGCATCTTAAGACCAATTTCAATACTATCATACATTCAATACAGCATGAACTGTCCCAGATGTGAAGAAAAGTTACAGATAAAAGTGGTTATTTTTAAACACTGCCAGTGACATTACTGGATTTTTATCCCAAGAACGCCACTGATGAAGACTGAGCCACAGGGTAGAAGGTGAAGCCAGGTTCAGACTTCAGCCCTGCACCTCCAAGCTGATGCAGACTGCATCTACACCCACCATCAGGTGTTATGCTGACAAACTTTGAATTAACCAATAGGCAACTCCCAAAGGAGAGAAGCACATGTCTCCAAATGCAGCTTCTACTAGTCCTGACTGGGGACGAAAAACCCCCAGGAGCAGCAAACAGATAAAGTCCATGCTTATTCCCTGCTGAGTGCCAGCTGAGCTGGACTGGCAAGCACCACACGGCTCATCTTGGAGGGACATGAGACCCCTGGGCTCTTCCTGCAGGTGAGGGAAATGGATGTGAAATTACAAACCTTCTACACCTTTAAGTAGAAATTTATATCTCTATAATGTAAAGTCTAATCGTGAAAATCATAAAGTCTCCCTGCTAAATACTTTTTTAGTACTTAGGTAGATTTCAGACAAGACAAGGGATCCAAGAAACAGAAAACACTTAGATGATTATTTAGCATAAAGAGAAGGCAGATCTTGGTTGCCCACAAAGGGAAGCAAATCCCTGAAGTTCTGCTGAGAGGCTGACAGCTGTAGGATACAAAAATCTCTGAATTATTAGATCCTGTCTCTGCAGGGCTGTTAAATACAGGAGTAAGCCTAATATGAGGACATTGAGAGATTATTTAGCTAAAATCAAGGGCTGCTTCATATTTAAATATTCAGCTAAATAAGATGCATTTTTACTGTTTCATTATTTGAGCTTGTGTTGAGGTTGAATTTCTTAAACCCAAATGACCACCATAATTTCCACTGTGTGCTTTCTGCAGAAGTGCAGAGACTCCAAGGGACACTGTTTCTTGTAGTTTGGACCAGCTTTGTCAGTAACTAAGACCATCAAGATGATGAGTAGATGCTTATAGCATCAACTCTGGTCATTCCACATTGTTTTTGTTTCTTTGATCATTTCTAAAGCTGATTTTATTTTATTTCATTTTAACCATCACATAAGCAAAGAGATCTTCATTTTGCACAGTGATGCATGTGCCACACACCTGGACATTTTCCTCACATTTAATATGTTGTCAGTAACTATTGGGTACTAAGGAAAGAAAGCAATTTCATTTTAGAAGATGCAGCATTCCAAAGTATAAATTTTAAGTATTAAAATCATTTTTTTCATTTTGTTTGGGCATCACATGTTGGAAGAATTTCAGTGGAAACAGAAGGTCAGTGAAATGAGGTGAGTTTCACAAGCTCACATAGAACTGGACATTAAGAAGGAAGCTGGAAGCAGAACTGCAGCGAAAATCTTTCCACCTCCACTGATTCTCAGGGATTTCCATTAAGTATTTTTAGTTGTGGCTCATGTAAAGAACGTCCCTTGGCTTCTTCCATCTTCTTCATATTCACTCCCTCCTTTGGAGCTGATGGGAGGTAAGTTGCATAGGGAAGCATTGCCAAGCAGTGGAATGGAAGGGGACCCTTCTGTCCTCACCAAACACAGAGACTGAGAACAGTGTTTAGAGTGGCCTGTGCCTGTGGTACCATCAAATTTTTCCTTCCTTGAATTTCTGAAGGATGTAGGGGCGATTACCCAATATGTTAATGAAGTGAATGACATGTTTGTAAAGGCAAAACTTGGAATACTTGTTTCAACATAGGTAAAACCAGGTCCTTTAGACCTCTGCTTCATACCAGTGGAAGAATCAAGAACTCTATCTCCCTAGTAAACTCTGGGAAATGTCTTCAAAGCGAGAAAAGCTAATATCATGTCATCTCCAGCATGAGTGATTACAAATAATTCTAATTTATAAAATGTTTAAGCTTTGAGTATTTTTTTTTTTCTGTTTGGTACCAGAGATCTAACTCACAACCTCACACTTGCCAGGCAGGCACTTGTGCCGCTGAGCTCAATCTCCAGCACTAGCTTTGAGTATTTTTAAAAACAAAATTACAGTGCATAATGAGAATACATTAATTAGCTGCAATATGAAGACAAATTGAGATTCATTTTTGTTTTCTCAATGAAGTTTCTAGGAAATGTTGTCCATAGGTCTTTTTTGTAGGGCATTTTTATTTTGGATTGAAAATATTCACAGGCCTGGCATTATTAAAACAAAAAGTATTTCCCTTCATTGCTTTTTATGTAAAATGCAGAATTATTTTAAGTAATACTACTAACAAAGCATTATCTTCAGAAAAATAAAATCTCCACAATTATATTTTTATTGACTGTGTGTTTTAAGATCCTTCATTTATTTATCAAGCAAATATTTACAATGTTCCAGTCACTCTTTTAGCTTGTGAGAGTACCCAGTTCATAAAATAGGCAGTACTCCTTCCCTTATGGAGAATTCAGAGACAAATACTAAGCAAGGTAACCACACAGTAAGTCCAGTGGTGTCAACAAATGGGTAGAAGCACAGATTGGCAAGGAAGATGAGGGTAGGCACCTACTAGGAGGTGACTTTGCACAAAGCCCTGAAGAACACGAGGCCATGACCTGCACAGATGTGGGGACCCAGCTAGATGACCAGTGGAGACTGAGGCCGTGGGCCAGGGGCACCCAGAATGGGCACAAAGGGCAGGAGGTGAGTACTGGGTCTGTGGCACTGAAACAGACTGGAGGAGGTAAAAAGTCCAGAATCTGATGAGTGCTAAAGTGGAGAGCGGCATGGCACAGAGCGGGTCCCAACATCAGTGTGATTTCCATGCTGAGAGGAGACTAAAGGGACAGCGTGCGAGGGCAGAGAGGTCAGGGACAGCTCCTGGAACACCAGGCACAGACAATGCCGGATCAGAGCAGGATGCCAGCCCTGAGTGTGCTGAGAAGTGTGCATGGTTCAACTCTTTTATTCCTTTTGATAAAATGTGTGATTTCTCTAATATAACTATGAGATGTATTCTCTCAATTTTAGTATGGATTAGCTTTTATTAAGAAGTTGTAAGTCTGAAATAGAATGCTATATTTACTCACAGACATCAACAAAAATCTCTTAGATAGTATTTATTTCCACATGTCCTGGGGAGATGGGAGAGAACTCGTATGAGGGGATGGGGGGCTGGGACTCCCTGCGAGGCCCTTAGCTCTGAGCACAGGTGATGGGGGTCAGCCAGCGAAGGAGGCCCCACCCGCAGCTGCCCGCACAGTCACCAGGACCTGTCACACCATGAAGTCTGGAGCAGGAACACTTTACTCTGATGTGGAATCTCATTTTGTCTAAAGTTCACTGGTGCATTTTAGATACACACAATGACTACACTCAGCACAGGAAATTTGTACCTGTGCATGATGTGTTTGGATTCTTCTTTTTTCCCAACAGCCTTTTCTCCCTTCAATCACTCTTCCTCTCCCTATTTACAAAGCTTTGTTTCCACTTTATAATTTGTTTTCTACCATCATTTCCATTTACCCTTCCCTCACTCTAGTTCCTTTTTATTTTTGGTTCATTTCTTTCCATTTCACAATATCTACTGTATATTTTGGTCCTTAATTACTCTTTCAGTTTCTCACAGCAGGGAGACAAAATGGTGTTTACACATCATTCTGATTTGTTTCACTGAAAAATATGGTCACAAATTGCATTCATTTACCAACAATATTTCAGCTTTATCTTTCTTTATGATAGAGTACTACAAAACTGTATCCAAAAAACCCATCTCCTTTATTCATTATATGGCTGATGGGCATTTGAGTTGTTTGCAATATGTAGCTATATAAACTGTGCTGCTCCTGCAAAAAATATGGGTGCACACATATCACTGTGGTATGGTGTTTTTAATTCTTTCAGGAGACACCAAGAAATGGAGTAGGTGAGTCAAATGGGTCCTCTAATCCTACTTTCCTGAGAAATCTCCACACTGATTTCCACGGTGGTTGCACCAGTCTACACTGACAGCCCCACCAGCTTTTGTTATTGGTTGATAACTCGATGGCAGCCATTGTTCTGGAGTGAGATGGAATCTCAGCAGTTTTAGCACGAGATCTTGAATAAACTGTGATGGTTTTAGCATGCATCTCTTGAAAACAGTGATGTTGAACATCTTTTCATGTATTTATTTGCCATTTGTATTTCTGCATCTGAGAAGTGTATATTCATCTGATATATCCATTTTTAGATCGTGTTTTTAAATTTTGGGGCTTGATTTTTTTCAATTCTTTATGTATTTTAGATACACAAATAAGGGAGGTGAGCTTTTGTCTGAAGGACAATTGGCTGAAATTTTTCACCACTCTTGGGGTTGTCTTTTCACTCTGTTGGTGATTTCTTTTGCTGTGCAAAGGCTTCTTAATAGGATGAGATCCTAGTTATTGATTCTTTGTATTGTTTCCTGCACGGTTCGGGGTTTGTTCATGAAGTCTTTACCTATGCCTCTGTCTTCAAGAGTTCTGCCTATTCTCTCTTGTAGCAGATTTAGTATTCCTGCTTCAATATTTGTATCTTAGATACATTTTGATTTTAGTTTAGTGATAGACATGGGTCTAGTTTTAATCACTGGTGTGTGGAACGCCTGTTTATCCAGCACCATTTATTAGACAGGCTGTCTTTCTTCTAGTGGCCCTTTTGTGAAATATAAGGTGGCTGAGTGTGTTTGGAGTTGTTTCTTCTATTCTGGACTTTTCTGGTCCTCATGTCTGTTTCTTTGCCAGGATCCTGATCACAGTAGCTCTACAGTATAGTTTCAAGTCAGAGATTGCAATGCTCCCTGCCTTGCCTTTATTGCCCACACTGGCTTTGCTATTCTAGGTCTCTTCAGGTTCTAAACGAATTTTGGGAATGTTTTCTCTAGTTCTGGGAGGTGTGCCTATGGCAATTTGAAAGGGATTGCATTAAATTTATATGACAATTTGGAGAGTATTACCATTTTCACTATGGTGGTTCTTTCTACCTATAAGCAAGGTATACCTTTCCATTTTCACATAATTTCTTCAATTTCCTTTTTCAGAGTACTTTAATTTTCAATTTATACACCTTTTACTGCCTTTGTTAGTCTGATTCTTATTTCAGTTTTGATGGTGTTATGAAAGGTGTGGTTTCCCTAATTTCTCTCTCAGTGAGTTTGGTGTTTGTGTACAGGAATGCATTTGATATTTGAGTATTGATTTTGCATGCAGCTATATTACTAAACTTGGTTATTAAATCTACAAGTCTTTTGGTGGAGATTTTGGGTTCTTCTATGTAGAGTATCATGTCACCTACAAATAATTATAATTTAACTTCTTCTTTTCCTATCCTTATTCCATTTATTTCTCCCTCTTGTCCAATTGGTCTGGCCAATGTGTCCAGAACAGCATTGAATAAGAGAGGTGATAGTGGACCTCCATGCCTTGTTCCTGGTTTTAGACTGAAAGCTTTCAGTTTTTGAATATTTAATATGATGCTGGATGGTCACTTGTCATAGACAGCTTTCAATGGATTGAGATAAAAGCCATCTATTCCAGTTCTTTGATAGGGTTTTTTATTATAAGTAGGGATTGGACTTTATCAAAAGCTTTTTTCTGCATCTACTGAGATGATCATATGGGTTTTGTCCTTGGCTTTGTTAATATGCAGTATTACATTTATTGATTTGTGTGTTGAACCATCCCTGCATAGTTCAACTACTAGGTTAAATCCCACTAGGTCATGTTCTAAAATCTTCTTGATGATTTGCTGCATTCTGTTTGTCAGTAGCTTTATTGAAGTTTTCTGTGTCTATGTTCACTAGAGAGATTGTCCTGTAACTGTCTTCTTTGTTTGGTCCTTCTCTGGTATTGGTATCAGTATGATACTTGCTTCTAGGAATTATTTTGCAAGAATTGCTTCCTTGTCAGTTTCACTAAAGAGTTTCATTGAAGTGGCATTAGATCTCCTCTAAATTTCTTGTAGAATTCAACAGTGAATCCATTAGGACCTGGGATTTTCTTTGTTGCTAAGTTTTTAATTGTTTCCAATTTCATTGACTGACATCAAGTTGTTCAGGATTTTCATATCTCTTTGACTCAGCATATGTATCTAGATACATTCATATGTATACATTCATATGTATCCTAGATACATTCTTATGTATCTAGGAATTTGTCCATTTCTTCTGGATTTTCCATCTTATTGCAGTGTAAGTTCCTGAAGTAGGTATTGATGATCTGAATTTCCACAGGATTCAATGTGATTTCAAACTTTTTTCCCAATTACTGGAATTTTATGCTTCTTTTTCCTCTTTTTGATAAGATTGTCTAAGGGTTTATGAATTTTACTTAATCTTTCAAAGAATCAACACTTTGATTCATTGATCTTTGTGTTGTTTTCTTACTCTCAATTGCATTAATTTCTGTTCTTAGCTTTGTAATTTCCCTTTTCATGGGAACTATGGGTTGGATTGTTTCATTGTCTAGAAGTTTGAGGTTCAAATTTTAGTAATTTATTTGAGCTCATTCTGTTCTCCTGATGTGAGAATTCACTGTTTTAAATTTCCATAATATGACTTTAGTATGGTGAGAAACAACCAGCAGATACCAATCCTACATAAACAGTGAATTTTCTTCCTTCTAAGTATTCCACAAACTTATATTAAAATAAATTTGGAGAGTTTATCTGAAATCCAAAATTACTCAGCATCCTACATTTTTAATTATTGACCTAGAAAGTCCTAGAGGGTGAGGCTGAAGTCCCAGTCTTTTGACTAAAGAAAGAGTGAAATTACAGCCTGTGCCTGGGATTCTGGTGGATTGGACTCTGATTCTGGCATGAACAGGTATTTGATTCCAAGTCACAGGGGCCTCCACTGCAGGAGGAGGAGGACACTTTATTACATGTGTGTCTGTTTTTCCTTTTCTCTTTTAAGTAAATTTTAATCTGGTAAGAGGAAGAGATGAAAGTCCCTTCCTACATGTGGCAGGTTGCTGTCTCTGTTGTATATCTGTATATCTGCTCTGTTGCTCTCTGGTCCTGGGCTCAGTGTAGGTGAACACTGGCAGCCAGCGAACATGGTTAAGCTGCTTGCTCTTGGTCTCTGGGCAATACAGCCGCAAGCTGACACTGAGTGTGGTCTGCTCCATTCTCTTGTTGTCTCTTGGTGACAGAGCACCAAGGTGACATCAAACATTATTGAATCTTTGCTCCTGTACATCACTCGGTGACACAGATCCAAGATGCCAGCATTTTTAAGTCCTTCACCTGTTTTCCAAAAACACAGTAGTAATGGGGATCAATAAGGGAATCAGCCTGTCATAATCAAAACTGCTTTTTAATAGTCTAATTCTAGCAGTTGTCTGCAGAACACCTAGAGAATCAAGAAATAATGAGATAACCTATCAGGTAGTATGAAGGTACCAATCTAGAGATCACAGAAGAAACAAAAATGGAAAGACAGGGAAGGTATAATCCAGAGCCCCTGAGAATATCCTAACTCTTCCCTTCCTGAATTATTCTGTTACTCATCTTCAGTCATTTAATCAGTGAAGCAATCATCCTTTTCTCCAACTGGAATCCACCAGACCTCCTGGGGACCTGAGAGATGGTGAATGAACACAGGTGTTCAAAACTCTGCTGCACACATAGCATGCAACGCTTCTATCAGGTAGTCACCATAAACTTTGTAAATCTAGGGGCATAAGCACAGGCCTAATTGGGCTGAGCTCCATCGGGGAGACAGCCACTGGTACTGCTGTGTGGCGCAATTCCTTCTGTATTTCTCTAGTGTTCTACCCTGGAAAGTTGCATCCCATCCAGTACCCTGTGCAGTGTTCTCTCCATTGCAGGATCTCCCAGCACTGCCTACATTGGGTCTGCTTTTCTTCCTGCGCCCCTGCTCCCTGTAGCTGCCATTGGCAATGTCAGTGAGAAACACAACTCCCTCCTCACCATTGCACTGCTGGGGCTCCTGGTGTACAATGAGGCTACAGGGACAATGCTATGTTTACACATAGCAGCCCAGTTTATTTCACTTAATAGTGTGCTCTCAAGTTGCATCCATTTACCTAGAAATGTCTCAAGTTTATCCTTCTTTATGACAGAGTATTACCCCATTTTTTAAAAAATACCACATCTTTTTAATCCCTTCCTCAGTTGATGGGCATTCAGGTTGTTTCCAAAATTTAGCTATTACAAATCATGCCACTATAAACATGAATGTATATATATCGCTGTGTTATGATGTTTTTAATTCTTCCAAAGGATACCAAGAAGAGAAATAGCCAGGTCAAATGGGAACTCTTATTCTGCTTTTCTGAGAAATCTCCACACTGATTTCCACAGTGACTGCACCAGTCTACACTCCCACCAACAATGGAGAAGTGTTCCTCTTCCCCTAAATCCCTCCAGCATTCGTTATTGGTTGATTTCTAGATGATAGCCCTTCTTTCTGGAGTGGGACGGAATCTCAGCAATATTTTAATTCGTATCATTTGAATAACAAATGATGCTGAACATTTTTTTCATGAATTTATTTACCATTTGTACTTCTTCATCAGAGAAGTGTGTGTTCCTCTGAGATACTCAAATTTTTGGATTAGGTTTTTAAAATTCAGGGTCTGGTTTTTTTTCAATTCTTTGTATGTTCTAGATATACATCCTTTGTCTGAAGGACAACTGGATGAAAACTTTCCCATTTTGTAGGTTGTAGTTTAACTATTTTATTGATTTCTTCTGCTGTGCAGAGTATTTTTAATAAGATGAGATCCAAGTTATTGATTCTTTGCATTATTTTCTGTGCAATTGGAGGTTTGTTCATGAAATCTTTGCCTACACTTCCATCTTTATTGTAGAATTCAGCAGTGAATCTGCAAAGTCTGGAGTTTTTTGTTGCTAAGTTTTCAATTACATTTCCAGTTTCATTGACTGATACTAGGTTTTTTAGAATTTTTATATCTTCTTGATTCAGTTTTGGCAATTCACGTGTATCTGTCTATTTCTTCTGCACCTTTCATCTTATTATAATGTAGGTCTTTGAAGTAGGTATTGATGATCTTCTGGATTCCCAAAGGATCCACTGTGACTTCACCCTTTTTGCTCCTAATTGCTTGAATCTGAGTCTTTCCTTCCTTTCTTTTGATAAGATTTGCCAAGGGTTTATCAAGTTGGTTAATGTTTCAAAGCTCAAACTCTTCAATTCATTGATTCTTCATATTGTTTTCTTAGTCTCAGTTGCATTAATTTCTGCTCTTGTCTTTATAATGTCCTTTTTCATATGAGATTTGCATTTTATTTGTTCTTTTTCTAGAGGTTTGAGGTTCAATAGTAAGTTGTTTCAACTCCTTCTGTTTTCCTGATGTGACAATTTACCACTATATATTTCACTAGTAGGACTGCTTTCATTGTGTCCCATATGTTCCAGTATGCTATATCAGAATTTTCATATAATTGTAGATATTGTTTAATTTTACCTTTGATTTACTGTGTGACTCACTGGTTGTTTGGGAGAATGTTGTTAAATTTACTTATGTTTATGTGGTTTCTGTGTTTTCTGTTGACAGTGATTTCCAATTTCATTGCAGTATGTCAGATAATATGAATGAGATAATTTCAATTCTTCTGCATTTACATAACCATATTCTATGGGCCAATATGTGATCTATTTTGCAAAGTGTCCCTTGTGCAGTATTCTGAGGTTTTGGAGTGGAACACTCTGTAGATACCTGTTAAATCTGTTTGTTCACATGTTTGATTTAATTCTGATATGTCTTGGTTGATTTATCAAGTTGATGTATCTAATTGTGATAGTGGGATACCAAGGTTCTCCCATTACCTCTGTGTTAGTGCTTATTTGATTTTTCATGTCTGTTTATTTTATGTAGTGGGTGCACCAGTATTTGTTGCATGTGATTGTTATCTCTTCTTATTAGAGATCTCTCTTAATAAATATTTAATGACCTTTGTCTCTTTTGATCAGTCTTGGCTTGAAGTTCACATTGTCTGCAAATAGAGTAGTTACCCATGCTTCTTTCTGAGATTTGTTGCATATAGTACTGTTTTCCACCTTTTGACTTTCAATCTATGAATTTCTTTTTTAATTAAATGTGTTTCTTGAATGCCAATTATTGTTATATCTTGCTTCTTTATCCATTGTCCATCTGGTTTCTTTTGTTTCATGAACTTAAACCATTGACATTCATGGTTGCAGCATTATATATATATTATCTTATCTTTCTCATGTTATTTTCCTGCTGCTGTTTTCCAGTCTTTCCCTTCTGTTTAATTGCTTTCTTTGCCTGGTAGCTTCTTTCTATTGGTGTTCTTGTGTTTCTTGTCTTCATTTTCTCTTTCTAATACATCCTTCAGAGCATTCTAAAGAAGTGGTTTTGTGGTCAAGAATTTCTTCTGCTGTTCTTTTTCATAGAAGTATCTTATTTGTCCACTGACTTTTGAAAGATAGCTTTTTGGGGTCAACTGTGTTGATGATTGTTTTCCATTAGGGTTTGAAATACCTCACTCCAAGTTCTCCTTGATTTGAGGGTTTGTGTTGAGAAGTTTTCTGTGATTCTGATGGGCTTTCCTTTATAGATTTTTGTTTTGTTTGTATTTGTTTTGTTTAACTGCTTTTCATATTCTGTGCTTGTGCTGAATCCTTATTGTATTCCCTGGTACAAATTTACTTTGGTCACAGCTGTTTTCAGTTGTATGTGCTTCATTTAATTGTACATCAAAATATTTATCCACATTTGGGAAGTTTTCTGCCATTATTTCTGTGAAGAAGCTTTTAATGGCATTTTGCTATCTCCAGCTGTCTTGTTGGCTCCAGTAAATCCTATGTCGCTCCTCTTTACCTCATCTTGCAGGGGTTTCATTGACTTCACAGTCTCTTGCTATTTTTAAGATATCTTTCTTTTCATGGTTGCTAACCACAATCCTGTCTTCTAGATCTGATATTATTCAAACTTCATTAAATCTGTTTGTTATGTGTACCTTTATTGGAGACATTTTTCTTCTTGAATTCTGCTTGGATCTGTTTCATGAATTCTAATTTTTCTTGTTATGGATATTCATGGTTTCCATCATTTTCCCTAGCTTTTTTATTTTTTTCTGTTTATGCTCTAATGTCTTTCATTTTGATTAGCATTTATTTTTGTACTTAAGAGATTATATTTTCCATTGCATCATCCATTTGTTTTTTCACTTCAGTTACTATCACTTCAGAAATTTCCAGTGGTTGGTTTCTGATTTCTGCTATCTCATTGTCCTCTGGGCTTGTCCTGGGTGAGCTAGGGGTGTGAAGTTGCACAGTTTTGCTTCTGTGTTTGTCATTTTCTATTTTTATTTGATTTGATTTTCTGTGTTGATGCTTGCTGATTTCTTATAGTATGAAGCTTTATCACTTGTATCAAGGATTCCCTAGGAAATGGGATGTCATCTAGATGTAGGTCACACTTGACCTTTATGTCTATCCCAAGCACACGCTTTCCCAGTTTACTAGGGAGAAGAAATTGCTATCCATTTGGCGCAGCACCCATTTCTTTGGTACTGGACTATGGTGCTGGTTATGACCCAGTACAAGCCCAGTGTGGTCATACAAGAGGTAAAAACATTATGACAGGTCTGACATCCTGGATAAAGTAGTACAGTTAGCAAAAACAACAACATCAGAGAAAGCATAGCTACTGACACACTGTGGTAACTATGTCTTTTAGACATAGAGCATATTCTACAGTTGTAACAAATTCCAAAGTACAGCAGGAACTTGGGTGCAGTGACTTTCCCTTTGCAGAATAATTTCACCCTGTTGTGGGGTAGAAGGGTTAAGAGGGACAGGGGACAAGATAGAGAGATAGATGGCATCAAATATAGCAGAAGCAAGGCTGGAGGGCAAAGGATGCCACCCAACTGGCAGACATGGGAGAGAAAGAATGAAACAGAAAGTGAAGGGGCATTGAAGAAAAGCAGAGAGAGGAGACAATGTTCACTCACATGAAAACACCATGAATTTAAGAGGGGAGCTGAGGAGAGAGAAAGTAAATGAGCAGAAGAAAACAAAAAGAAAGGTAAGAAACCTAAATAGTTAAAACATTTAAAAACAAACACTAAAAAGGACAGTTTGCATTTTGACTATTCAATTGTTTGATCATTTTTTTCATGCTGATATCTTGTAACCCGAACAGCTAATTTGAAGATAACAATACATAATATGTTAACCAGTGTTACTCTCCTATTATTCTGTTTTGAAATTCTGTATCATTTTTATTCTCTTTTTTCTTTTTTTAAAAATTAAAAAAGAAAACTATCACACAAACAGTAGTAAAATTACTCTGGTGTCCACAGTTCTGTGGTAGTGCCCCCACTGCACCCCAGAAATGTGCTGAGAACTCTAGCTAAGTTTTCTGGGTATCAGGCTGATCTTGGTGTCCGGATGTGGGGTCTGGGACTGGTCTTCTGCTGCTGCATTTCTCCCAGAGCCCCTGTTCTGTCAGGTGGCAGCCCCACACACATCTGATTCATGTGTCTGTGCCACAGCACAACACTGGGTCGCCTGACTTACCCAGTGCTGGCTTGTGTTCTCACTGTTGCTTCAGACTCTTCCACACTGCTGGTTCTGCAATCCAGCATGTGTGTCTGTGCCTGGGCCTGCTCTCTCACTGGTCCCATGCCGGCTGGTGTGTGAACCGGGGGGCCTGCTCTCTCCCTCCAGAATCTCACTTTTGTATTCAGTTCTATGGATTAGGTTTTACTGACTCCATTAGTAAGTTTTTCACCAGCTTTATAAATCCTGAACTTCTGTGAAGTCTGACATGACTTTGGCAGGGCAAAGAAAACCAGAAGATTCCAATCTTAAATAAATGATGATTTTTCTTTCATCTAAGTGTCTCACAAACTTATATCAAAATAAATTTGAAATGTTTATCTGAAATGCAAAATTGCTCAGTATCTGTATTTTTATTTTCTAACTCAGGAAGCCCTACAGGATGGGGCTAAAGGCCCAGTTTAATGACCAGAGAGAGTGAAATTGCAACTGGGTCTGGCTTATCTTCCTGTGCCCCTGCTCCCTGCAGCTGCTGTCAGCAATGTCAGTGAGAAACACAACTTCCTCCTCTGACTTCACACTCCTGGGGCTTCTGGTGAACAGTGAGGCTACAGGGATTGTATTTACAGTTATCTTCGCTATCTTTGTAGTGGCTGTAACAGAAAACTTGGTCATGATATTCCTGATTCAGGCGGACCCTCAACTCCACACCCCCATGTACTTCCTGCTCAGCCAGCTCTCCATCATGGACACCCTTCTCATTTGCACCACTTCCCCAAAGCTCCTGGTGGACACGATTTCCACAGACAAGACCATTTCCTTTGTGGCCTGTGGAATCCAGATCTTCCTCTATTTGACCAGGATTGGCTGAGTTCTTCCTGCTGGGGCTCATGGCCTGTGACCGCTATGTGGCTGTCTGCAACCCTCTCAGGTAC
>PVLA01017420.1:0-17440 GCA_004027455.1 Hydrochoerus hydrochaeris
TTTCTTTCTTTCTTTCTTTCTTTCTTTCTTTCTTTCAGATAACATTGGCCAAGAGTTTGTCCTGTTTATTCTCTGTTGTTTGTTTAATACCTTGAGCTGCATCATTAGTATGTTTATTTGGACTTACTTTGCTATTCTGATTTGGGCATTTAAAATCATAATCTTGCCTCTTCTGATTGCTTTCTTTGTGTCCTATAAGTTCTAGTGTCTTTGCCTTATAATTTGATTCTTGGAGTTAGCCTGGGCAATTTACAAACTTAATGAGACTTTGTATAAAAACAAGTAAGGGCTAGGGTATAGTAAGGGCAGATAATAAATAACAAAAATAAACAGAAAAGAATCAAACTTTATCAGTGCATTAAACCATCATATTACAAAAATAAACAAGAGGAGGAAAAAAAAGGATGTTCAAAACAGAAGAAAATTAAGAGAATTACAGGAATGAATGCTTACCTATCAATAGTAACCTAAAATGTAAATAGACTAAATCCTCCAATTAAAAATTATAGATAGACTGAATGAATGACAAAAGTCCTAAAGGTATGCTGTCTATAAGAAACTCATTTCTCATAAACACTCGTATAATTTGGAAGCAAAAGTATGGAAAAAGATATTCCATCCTAAGCTGGGTGCAGTATGCTGGTCTGTAATCACCTACTCAGGAGACTGAAGCAGGTGAGTCACCTGAGTTTGAGGCCAGGCTGGACTACATAGTGAATTCAAGACCAGCTTACATAATATGGTGAGATCCTGTCTTTTAAAAAAAAAAAGCTCCATCAGAATGAAAACCAAAAGCACACAGAGCTTTTTTTTACTTATATCAGACAAAATAGACATTAAAACAAAAATGTGTAGCAAGAGACCATAGACTGCCACTGTATAATGATCAAGGGATCAAAGTAACAAGAAAGTATAATGATTATACACGTATATGCACTTAATACCAGAGGATTCCATTTTATAAAATACAAACTGTAAGATCTGTAAGGGGAGGTAGGCAACAATGCAATAATATGGATACCTTAGCACTGTACTGCATATCTGTTACTTAGAAAGCAACAAACATGTACTAAATAGTAAATAGTACTTTATTAAATGGTAAATACTGTGTACTATTAACTGTGTACTAAATAGACATAACAGACTTGTAAAGAAGTTACATATTATATTGATGACCACATCAAACATTCACTAGACTTGACCGCAAATTAGGTTACTAAATAAGCTCAGCAAATGAAAAAAATTAAAATGCATATTTCAATTTTTCTTATAATAGTGGAGTAAAACTGGAACTCAACAAAAGAAATTTTACAAATTATATAAATAAAAACATACTTTTGAAAAATATACTTTTATGTGGACAGTGGGTCATTGAAGAAGTCCAAAAGGAAGTTAAAAAATTTCTGAAGGGCTGTAGAGATATCTCAGTGATAGAGTAGTTGCCTATTATGGGAGGCAGGGATAGAGCTCAGTGGCATAAGTGCCTGTCTGGCCGTGGCAAGGTCCTGAGTTAGATTCCTAGTACAAACAAACAAACAAACAAACAAACAAACAAAAAAGGAATCCAGAGTGACTGAGGAAGACTGCAGCAGAAATGTTTGCAAAACATAGACTAAAATATAAAAGTAAAAAACAGTGAAAGGAGAATGTAAATAAAAAGTTACCGTTAGCTAAATTAACCAAATAAAAAAGAGGACAAGACCATAATAAATGAGGAAATGATAAAGGAGACATTACAGCCACTACCAAAGCACCAATAGGGACTATTACGAGCAACTGTATACTAACAAGTTGGAAAACTTGGAAAAGGATAAATTTTTGTATGTACAGAGATCTCTAGTTATTTCACAGATCAACTTTGTAGCATTCTGTCACTCTAGAAATCCTGTGCCGGTTAGCTGTCATACCAGCCTTTATGTTATCCTTCCAGACCTTAGGCAGCCACTATGGAATTTGTGTTTTTATAGGTCTGGCTAGTTTGGATATTTCGTATAAATGGAATTATGCAATATATGTTTTTTTGTGTGTGTTTTGGTTCTTTTAATTAGCATAATGTTTTCAAGATTCATCCATATTGTAGCACCTATCATTTTTGTCTGTTTTTACTGAGGAATAATTTTGATTGCATGGATACACCACATTTTTATGTATCCATCTGTTGATAGACATTTGGGTTTTTCACACATTTTGGCTATTACAAAAAATGCTGCTGTGAACTTACAGCAGAATTTATAAACTTAAGGTTTTTGGTGGCTGTTGCTAGATCACATAAAGTCTTTGTTTAATATGGTTAGAGGAGCTGGAGACTGTTCTCCAAAGGGGGACGCCGTAACACCGGAGTGTTCCGTTTGTTTTCTGCAGCTTCATCAGCACTTGTCTGCTTGTAGTCACCCTTGTGGATTTAAAGTGGCATCAAATTATGGTTTTATTTCTGTGTGATTAGTATGATGATGTATCCTTTGTATAAAATCTTTTGTCTGTTTTTTGATTTTTTTATTTGTGTTTGTGTTGTTTAGTTGTAATGGTTCTTTATGTATTTCAACCCTAGACTTTTATGAAATATATGATTTGCAAACATTTTATTTTTTTCTTGATTGTGCCTTTTGAAGCAGTAAAGTGATGTTTGTTTTTTGTCACGCAGGGCATCAAATCCTGAGCTAGGCAAGCTCTGCCACTGAGCCATACTAAGCAGCTCAGCTTTAAATATAGATCAAGTCCACTTTGTTTTTTCTTTTTGTTTTTCTTCCTTTGTTTTTTTCTCGCTCTCTGAGTTGCTGTGCTTTACATGTTTTTTATTTTTTATGAGTACTTTCATCTATGATTTCTGTAAATCACTTCATATTACATTAAGAGATAGTTTTGCTAGTTATTTTATTAGCATTTAAGACTGATAGAAATTAATTGTAAACAGTGTTTACAAGTTTTTCTTTCATTTAAAGCCATTTTTCATTTTCTTGAAAATTTTTTCAGCTCTATAGTGTCTACCCTCCTTGCTCTTATGGATGGCTTAGATAACAGGGGTGAAATTGTTGTCATTGGTGCTACAAACAGACTTGATTCTATAGATCCTGCACTCAGGAGACCTGGTCGTTTTGACAGAGAATTCCTTTTCAATCTGCCTGATCAAAAGGTAAGTTTTTGTTTTCTCTGTGTTAAGATTTATATACAAAATAGGTATATATATACTTTTGAGGGTGATATTTTATGAATTTTTATTGTTTGGATTTTGTGCTTCTTAAGCTCTTATAATGGTTAAAGTTATGGTAGATGCTTACATGCTGTTCATTTCTCAAGATTGTAGTATTTACCTTATTTGATAATGGTTTCTAGCCAAAGTAACTTTATCTCACAAAAAATCACATTTTTAGTGTATGGGGAAGTTTTTCAATAAGGGCCCAATTTAGTGATTTTACAAAACTGTCTTAAAATAAAAAACTAAATATGGGCTGGGGATGTAGCCTGGTGCAGAAGCCCTGAGTTAATCTCTAGAACAGCAGCAGCAGCAGCAGCACCACCAAAAAAAAGCGGAGGAAGGTACTTTCTGTTAGGGGAAACTATGTGATCTTTTCTATATACCATATAGTAAAATGAACAATAAACATCTCTGGATTTCTTTGTTTTAAAAAGTTTTCTCTTCGTTCTATATTGACTTTAGTAAAAAAGGTAACTGATTGATAGAGTTTATAAGAAAGAGCATATTAAATAGTTGAGACATGATTAATATGCCAACCTTAGATAATTTCCTTCAGTTCTTCAAAAATGTATTTACTTATTCTGTAAAATGAAGAGTTAAGAATAGATATGTTTTGAGGTATCTTCCAACTTACATTTTATTTTACATGATTTTTATGCTCCACTGCCTTGTAGTGGGCAGTACCCATACTGCTAATGAAGTCTAAGTAGATTTTTAAATGTCATCTTACAGAATATATATGCTGTCATATGACACTTCTTTTGGATTTTCATTTATAGTTTTTAAGGATATGTTGAGATAGATACTTCAGGTTGGAAGGAAACAAGTATTGTATTAGTTTGATTTTGGTAGCTGAGCTACCAAACTTAGAATTTATAATTGAAATAACTTTTGCTGCCAGATTTTTCAACTTTTTAAGTAACTTGTATATTGATGAATTTGAAGTTCTTTTTGTTTTGGTTGGTAGACCTCCAATTCTTTTTAAGTCAATAAGATTGTCCTTTTTTTTTTTTTGGTACTGGGGATCAAGCTCATAACTTCACACTTGTTGGACCAAACATTGTCTTGGTTACAATTTTTTTATTTTTGTGGGTGTTTTTCTTTTTTTTTTTTTTTTTTTTGAGCCAGGGTCTTGCCATGCAGTTCAGGAGGCTGGCCTTGCACTTACTATGTAGCCTAGGCTAGCCTTGAAATCTCAGCCATCCTCCTGCCTCAGTCTTCCCAGGGCTGGGATTATATGCATGTGCCACCATGCCCGGCTACAGTTTGCTCTTTTGTGTCTGTCTCAAGCAAGTTCAGGTAGCAGTGCAGAGGGAATAAGGATATTCTTATTTTTTATTTTTTGGTGCTGTTTTAGGTCAGACCTAGGGCCTCCTATATAGTGGGCAAACAAACACTAGCTATGAATTCACACTCCTACCCTGGATATTCACTTTTTAAAAGTGTTGTTCACTTCCCACCCCCCAAAGAAGACAGATGTGGGAAAAATTCGTTTCTACTCTGGGTCTTATTTCAGCTGATTGCAAATTTTTCTACATTAGTATTTCTTTTTTTGCTGTTTTAAAAAGATTTGTTTTTTGTGGAGTCAAAATGCTAAAATTTATAGCAATACAATCAGATTTAAGCTAGAGAATTGTATTTTGGGAAAAAAATTATTAGGGCAAAATTGTATAAAATTATTTGTCATTTTACTTAATGTCAGTACCTTATAGATGCACTAGAACTCAAACTTCCATGGAGTCTGAGGTTTGTAAAAGCCAGGTGTGGGAGGCACACATGTGATCCCAGTGCTGGGGAGGCAGGAAGATTGCAGTGAGTGTGAAGACACTCCAGGCTGCACAGTGAGTTGAAGGCCATCCTAGACCACATACTATGACCCTTTCTCAAAGAAACAAAAGCAAAAAGTAAAAAACAAAAACAAAAACAAAGTTTGTTTAAAAGTTTTGATGGTTATAACTCATTAAGGTTTTTGTTTATATGTTTTCAAATGGTGAGGGTGGTGTGGTGGGAAAGTGGTTTAGTTTTTAAGTGCGAGTCCTGGATGACTCACTTAGCCACTGTACACTCCTAGTGGAGGTCTCTTCTCCTCTCAGAACATGGAATGTCTAAGCTTGTGCAGCAGAGGTAGGAACTGCTGCACATCTCATGGGTTGGTGTGGATGCTAAGGTGTTGACATTTTTTAAAATTGACTATTCATAATTTGTTTTAACTAGTGCATTTAAGATGTTGATGAAAGCTTATCTGTACTCTTCTAGGCAAGAAAACACATCTTACAGATTCATACCAGGGACTGGAATCCAAAATTGTCAGATGCTTTTTTAGGTGAACTTGCTGAAAAATGTGTTGGTGAGTGCTGTTATTTGAATTCTTTGATTGTCATTGTTTGTTCTGCTTAGCTTCTGTTTCCCCTTACGTTTGAAATGTGAATGAGTTTAGTTATGTCTTTTGTGCAATAGATGGCTCTGCCTTCATATTTAAAAGTTATTTTAAAATTTTGCTTGAAGTTTCAACACTTCTAAATTTGAATTTTAACTAGCATTAGTTGTTTGATTAAGAAATATAGTAGTAATAGATGTCTTTCATTGAGTGCTGGGTATCCTTCATATTTCTACAGTGTCTTCTTTTAGCATTTGTCCCTATTCAGAAATTTTACTAAGAAACATAAACTTAAGAAAATTCCATTTCAAAGGCAGGACTGCAGTCTTTTACTTTGTAGATAACACAGATGGGCACATCTTTATTCCTGTAGTCTAAAAAGAAGATGGGTGGGAGGAGTCTTCAAAGAAAATGCTTCATTGTATTTGGTAAACCAAATATAAAACTTTCTAAGGATCTTAAGTCCTTCACAGTGGAAGTTCTCCCTATATATTGAATGAACACTACTGTCCTAAAAGATTGGGGTGAGAGAGCATTTATATACATAAGAGATGGAATCCAGGGTCTTGGCTCTAATTAGGTCAGAAATAAAAAGAGATGCAGTATTAAGTAATAATATACACACAGGAATTTTTGCTTCTTTCATTTTCCCTTTTTGTTGGTTTTCCTCTCATACTCTTCAAAATACAAATTAAAAAAAAAATTTCTCCATGAACTTTTTAAACATTATGAAGAAATCCTCCAAATAAGTCCACTAATAACAGTCGTCTTGGGAAAACTTTAAAGTTACCAAAACCAAAAAGAACAACTTAGTTAAAAAATTATTGTGATCCACCATCAAATAATTAAAACTTAAATAGAACATTAGTCCATTCAGTTAGCTACATCCGAATTATCCTCTTCATCCACAGGGACCTCCATCTCCGAAGCAGCATCCCTCAGCTTTTGAGCCACAAAGACCTCGACATCTTCTGGTGAGGAGAAAACGTAAATCTCTCCAGCACTACTCCAGTTTAAGCTTTGCCTGGTATAAGAGAGCATGCGCCAAACCCATTTCATGTAAATTTGGCTTGACTTTTGCAAAGCCTTGTGCTGCTTTATGGGAGAGGGTGGTATTTGGTAAAAAATCCAGTCTTTTCCCTTTTTGAAATTGGTCCCCTTTTATTTATGATATTATTGTATTAGAGTTCAGATCAGAATGGGAAATCTGTGTAGATTTTTTTTTTCTGTGAATTTGTCACAGATCTAACCTTAACTGAAATATGCAGAAGTCTTTAAATAATTTTGGAAATTCCCAAAGAAATAGATATTTTAAAATTACTTTCTGTCAGTCTGCCTGTCATCTGAAATATACACTGCAGTTTAATTTTTTATCCCAAATATTAGATTCTTAGTTTCTTTTTGCATTTCCATAGGTCAGTACTTCTCACAGTTTTGTGTGGCTTTTGGTGACTTTCTAAGTTGTTAAATTTTCACATGTCATTTCTCACTGGACTGAAAAACTTGTTTTGCATTTTTCCCCCTCTGTGGGATGGCAGTGTGTGTATGCAGATTTTGCTTACATACTCTTTTTTTTTTTTTTCCTAGATAGTGCCATAAAAATCCATTATTAAGGGGCTGGGGATGTAGCTCAGTGGCAAAATGCCTGTCTGGCAAGCTCAAGGTTGTGAGTTTGATTCCCAATACAAAAAAAAAAAAATCATTGTTAAGTAAATGATTTCTGGTTTTGGTTGTGACATTTGATTTATTGAGAAGCTAGTTCACATTAAAAACAACAACAAATGTAGAGTTTCCAACAGGAATAAAATAGTTACCATTATGACGGTATCAGTATATTTATCCCAAACATGTTTCAACATGTATGGGTTCAGTTCAGTGAAATTTATGCCAGAAAACTGTGTAGTCTTGATGAACAACTGCAAAGATGGTTAATCTCTAGAAGTTATGGATTTGGTAACTTTTACCTTGAAACCAGTTTCCTACCACTTGGTTGTTTTTGCATGCGTAAGAGGAGTAATTTTTAAGTAATAAAACTTTTCAACATACAGTGGTATCCAGAAAAATTGAACAAACAATAGGACCTAATAATTAATGAAGAGCTCAACCTTACTATTATTTCTCTAGTTTATTTTTAGTGAGAGGGCTAAAACAGAAAAATGTATTAATGACGTATCTATATTGTCGACTTTCGATTGTTTCATGTTGTAGTAAAAAAAAAAACCTTTGTTATGACCTTGTTTCTAGTCTCTCTCTTTTTTTTTTTTGTTTATTTGTTTTTTGGCTTTTAGTTTAGACTCTTTAGTAGTTGTATTTTACAGTCTTTGAGAAAAATTTCTCTCGAGCAGCAGTGCATGAAAATACTTTTTTTTTTCCTATCTAGATATTTGTGTTCAGCAGAGTATTAGAATTATAATGGTAGAGTTAGGGAGATCTTGAAAGCGATGTTTATAATTTCTTGCATATCAGTTTTTAACTCTTAAAAGGCTGTAACAGTTTTAGTATTACTAGAATGATCATATTTCTAAGACAAAAAACCCTTTTGAGAGCTAAAAAAGTCTTCTGGTAATTATGTCAGGATAAGAGGCTTAATCAGGACATGTCTATTCACTCCGAGTATAACACACTAGCCATGTGTGTATCATATTTGTAATTCTATATCCAATGAAGGAAGTAGTACATTAACTTAACAGTTCTTAATTTTTTGTTTATATCAGAATCGTTGTTTTCACTCTCTGGAGATAGGATTTTGCCGTGTAAGTTCTGGAATTAACAGTATACACCACCATGCCCAGCAGAATCTAAAGCTTTCTCAAAATACACATATTTTCAGGCTCTTGAAAGATTCTGATTTACTTTGTTTACTGTGGGTCTTAGGAATCTATATTTTTGTTTCAGTTTGTTGTTAACTGATTAGCATTCAAGTTGAGAGCCAGAAATATAAACTAGTAATTCTTACTTGCAAGCAGATGTAAGGAAGAGTTTTCCTGTTTTTTTGGAGTCTATTGATTATGCAAATCTATGTGAAAATATAGTTCAGTAATGGAAGTGTGTTATTGTTAATAAATTCTTTAGTTATCAAGAATAAGTTGGGAAAAACAAGCAATACATTGCTATTATGTATGTAATAAACATTGCTATGCAAATATAAATGTTAAAGGCAATACATAATACATAAAATACCTTCGTGGCTGTTAGTTTTTTGTTTTGCTTTAATTATTTCTGAGCTTTTTAACCTAAGCTTCTGCACTTCAATAGGACAATACAGACTAACTGTGTATATATTTTTAAGAAGGAAAAAGATTTTTAAAACATATTTAAAGATTATTGTTTATTTTTCTGATATGAAAGACATCATATGCTTTAATCACATTCTTGGATTATTTTGTTGACTGTAACTATGCAGGTATTTTAGACTCATTTTGTTAAATGAATGCAACAGCTATGTATATCAAAGGAAAAAATATTTTTCAGGTTTATCAATTGAGAAATAGAAAATAAGTATTAGATTTGGTTATTCTGATGATTTGGGGGATACGTTACTGTCATGGGTCAGTGTTTATGCTTTATCAGTTTCTGAATTAAATTCTCACAAGGTAATATCTTTTCCCTAAGACTAAGTTTTCTTTTGTTTCTTTAATTTTGTTGGTATGTTTTAGTTATAGAAAATGGTAACATTCATTATATGGAGTTTGTACCTATACGTGATATATCTTGATTCTTTTCTTTTCCATTCCCCTCCTCACCATCCAGTCCTTCTTCCTGACCTTATTTACAAAAGTAAATTTTCCTTTGTAATCACCATTTAAATTTCAGTTTACAAGTGATTCTTGAGATCACGGTGTGGTATAAAAAGAAACCGAATACTGTTGCTTGAGAAGTGTAGGAGTTCAGGGTGCTAGAACTTGTTTCAGGGGTCCCCCTGCTGGCATACCTGATAAAAGTGGCCAAATGCAGGTTTAGTTGCTGGTATGAAAGACAACATGTGGCTAGTTTTTTTCCTTTTTTATGACACAGACTTAATAGTTCAAGCTTTTTAATTCTTGCATGAAATGACTTAAAATAAAATCACTTGGGGCTTTAATGCTATTTGAGTGTTTCATCCATTAAATACAGGTAAACAGTAATAATACCCTGTGTTGGTGTAGCCTTTAAAACTATACTGCCAGCTGTTTCAAGCATATATTTTATATATACATATATATATATATATATATAGCCATTGATTCTATAGTAAGTTAATGTGGAAAGTCAATGTGAATAACATATTTTAACCATCCCCCCCATCATGGAAATATTTTTAAACATTCTTATTCCCTTAATGCTTGTGAAATTATCAGAGATAAAAGTATACATTTAGACTATAATTTTTGGGATGTAAACTTGCTAGTGAATTGCAGTCAAGAATTGGCAGTAGAATAGCTAATTTTGAAGTTTCTGTTTACATACTACTCTGGTGAGTGTTTAAAGGTTAATAATGTTAGAAAACTCATATATAGGTAAGTGTAATGCCATGTGGACTAAACTAGTGATTGATGAAGAATTGAGATGAAATTGTAATTTTAAAAAAACCTTCCCTGCAAAAAGCTGCACATTGTAATCAGCGTTTGACACATAATATAGGTTAATGTTCTTATTAAAGTATTCAAAACATCGTTTAGTTTGTAGAACTTGGCCCTTGATTCAACACTTCTGTTAGGTGACTGTAAGTGACCAGTCTTCATTTTGCCAGTAACATAATGTGATTACTGAATTGTGTTGGTTATTGCTTTCCATGAACACGTGTATTTAAAGCATGTGCTTGGTGCTCAGGAGAATGCACTTACCTTTGTCCTCCCCCTTTTGTGCACTAGGCTACTGTGGCGCTGACATCAAGGCCCTGTGCACTGAAGCTGCTCTGACTGCCCTTCGGAGGCGCTACCCCCAGATTTATGCCAGCAGTCATAAACTGCAGCTGGATGTTTCCTCAATTGTGCTCAGTGCCCAGGATTTCTACCACGCAATGCAGAATATTGTGCCTGCTTCCCAACGTGCTGTGATGTCTTCGGGACATGCGCTGTCCCCCATTATAAGGCCACTGCTAGAAAGAAGCTTCAACAATATCCTAGCAGTCTTACAAAAAGTGTTTCCTCATGCTGAAATTAGCCAGAGTGACAAGAAAGAAGGTACTTTTTCATGTTATTAAAATGAGACAAATATGGTCATAAAGAATTCCCTCATAAGATTATTTGTGTCACTCTTTTGTATTTGCCCTCTGTAAGATCTGTTTCACTCATAAATGCTGTATATTGCAGCATCTGGTAGTTGTCTGGTGAATATATATGCAACAAATGAATGTTCACTCTTGGGATAGTCTAACCGTCTTCATGGAGGAGTGCTATTACCTTTAGAAAGTTGACCATAATAATAGCTTACTTACATTATTATAAAGAACTTAACATAAATTATCATTTATTAATCCTCATCAGAGTCTGGATTTGGGTTGCATAAGTCACTCAGTAGGTTCTGGGGCCTGCTTCAACTCTGTAGCCTGCAATGGCTGAGGTTTTAGAGACAAGTACCCAAACTGCAACCCAAAACCTACTTTTAAGTATCGCAGAATGCCACCACTGCAATTAAATCTGAATACTGAGATTTTAGTTTAGGAAACATGGTTCATACATTAACCTTTTTTTGGTGGTGGTTTTGGATTTTGGGACAGGGTCTTACTGTGGATTTCGGGCTGTTCTTGAAGTAACTATGTGGTATAGGCTGGCCTGGAACTCCATGGCAGGCCTCCTGTCTCGGCCTCCTGAGTGCTGAGATGACAGGCCTGTGCCACCATGCCCAACCACATCTTTTGTCTTAAAAATAACGCATGTGCTATGGGTTTGCCACCACAGCTGTAGCCTGAGCTCTTGCAGTGTGCTGTGCTGATTGGGATGTAAGCTGCTGATAAGGGAACAAATTGAGGGTAGAGAGGGCCACGAATTCCATTAAACTTTAAGATTGTATTTGGGATCTGAGATAAACACAGAAAACTACCTCTAAAAAGCGTCATTCATTTGCAGGAGAAAACTAGAGGTTTAGGTAAAACAGAGTAAAAACCCTGTATTTCAAGGGAGAGTAGTGTATGTTCTCTGTGATACGGCATCTTATTGGGATGGAGTTTGCTCCAGATAGAAAATGGTTCAGAGGCTGAGGTAGGAGGATCTTCTTGAGTTTGAGGCCAGTCTGAACTGCATAGTGATGCCCTGTCTCGGGGAAAAAAAAAAAAGTTCCAAGAAATACACTAATTGAAAATGTTATGTAATAAGGGCTGGATATGTAGCTCAGTGGCAAGAGTGCTTGCTCTAGTATGTGTGAGGCCCTGACTTTCGGTCCCTAGTACCACAAAAAGTACATATGTATATAAAATCATAAATACTGTCAGTGAATTTTGCTATCATTATAAATATATTTTTCAAAAACTAAATTTTTAGGAATAGAGTTACATGAATTGCCTAGATTACATTTACATGGATTGATTTCTTAAATTTTGCAGTAGGGAAAGGAGCTCACAGTGTACTGTCTGTGAGCCAGGTACTATGCAATGGCCTATAAATCATTTTAAATCTGTTTTTCATAACTGGGAATATGCATCTTTCCCCAGATTTTCAATTTATGAAAAAATTTGTATTATTTTTAAAAAATTGTAAGTTTTCTCTTCCCTTCTACAAGATTATGTCTCTTTTACCTCCATGTGAGAATTAATCATTTTACAGAATGACCTGTTTTCCTCTAAAAATTTTCCCCCATCAGTGTAAAGTACACTTCAGTTCCAGCTAATTGAATTAAATGACATGCACCATTGAGGAAGACCAATCAAATTTTATTCATCAGCAATTTTCTTGTAGTTATATAGATGTATTATTCTGGAGGTTTTTGGTTTTTAATATAATTTTTTAGACAAGTATCCTCCCTGTATTATATTAGTACTCAGTTACTTTCTAGAGTATTTTAAAAATGCTAGTTTTTTTTTTGTGTGTGTGTGTGCAGGGGAATCGAACTCATGACCTTGAGTTTTGTTTTTTTAAAGCAAGTTTCCTTAAGCTTATTTCATGTTTTATAATAAAATGACACTAAGGTTATCTTAATTCCAATATAAAGTTATTTTTAAGAGAATAAAAACAAAGCAGAATAAAGCCAGTCAAAACAGAACAGTGAAGGTTTTGGAAGGTTGTGATTTGTGCCAGTCTTTTTTGGTGGAGCACGTGTCTCTCCACACTGCCTCAGCACACCGTGTGCTCCTGGGCTCAGGTGATCCCTCTGCCGCTCTTAAGTGGTGAGATTACAGGTACACACAGCCACTCCTGGAATTGATTTGTGCCAATCTTGACTCTTTCTCATAGCCTATACACATGTAGTTTTATTCTTTATTGATTTGATTGGGACATGTGAAATACAGGTGTGTGTTAGTATTTCAGGTTATATCCAGGATGTTTTAATTACTGCACTCCGCATGAATTTTAGTTCATTAGTTCTTGTAAGTAGTAACCTAAGGCCATAGAGAGACCACTCCAGTTTTAATGATGCATTTTTAAGACTGGCTTTGACTGAATTGCCATCTCCATCTTTTTATTTATTTATTTTTTAAAATTATTTTTGATACAGGCTGGCTTTGAATTTGTGGCAGTCCTCTTGCCTCAGCCTCCTGTGCACTGGGATTCCAGGCATTGCTTCACCTCCATCTTTCTTAGGCTAGTCTCCCTGCCCCTGCCCCTGTCCCTGCCCCTGCCCCTGCCCCTGCCCCTGCCCCTGTTTTCCCTTCCCCTTCCCCTTTCTGTGGTACTAGGGATTGGCGTGCTGAGCTGTATCCCTGGCTCCACATCTCTGTGTTAAGGCAGGATCTCGCCAAGTTGCACAGGCTGTGCTCTGACTGGAGATCCTTCTGCCTCGGTCTCTTGAGCTGCTGACATAAACAGCATATGCCTTTGTGCTTGAATATGCTGGATTTTCCATGGGAAGTTGTATACTATCCAAAATAAAATAAAAAGGATAAAGGATCAATTCGTTCCTTATTGTTGCTTTTATCAGAACTGGCTGTGATGCAGCTGCCTGTTAATTGAACCAAATATGAAATTCTATTCCATTTGATTAACTCAAGAGTTTTAGTTGGCACAGTTTTTATGACACTATCACTTTTTTTCTGGACTTGTTTTAATCATTTCAGTCTCCCAATTTGCATTCCTAATTCTTAGGTGGATAGTAATACTGAAGGAATTTTGTTAAGCCCATTTATAAAATTATTCAGAATACTCTAGTGTGTCATTTTGTCCAGTAAATGTGTATTATTTGATAGATAAGTTACTTGTTCCTGTCACAGCTTTTCTTAACTTTTGTAGAGTACTAATGTTAAATGACTCATGCTTTTTTATTTTTGAACAGATATAGAAACTCTAATTGTAGATGATAGTGAAGATGAAAATGCTTTATCAATTTTTGAGACTAGTTGTCACTCAGGATCACCAAAGAAACAGTCATCAGCTGCTGCTATCCATAAATCCTACCTTCATTTTACAACGTGAGTTGTTCATTTCGAGTTTTTATTTAAAATTATTTTTGATACTTTTTATTTAGAGCGTTAATATATTTTTAACTTGTGGTTTAAGTTTGAGATCTTTTTTTTCTGTTCAGACACAGTTCTGAAAAAATTTCCTGTATATATCTTTTTACATAATTAGTTTGCTGATCAACTATTTAGATTGTCTTTCCCAGGTTGGAGAATCTTATCTACTGGTTTTCTTCTTGTTATTGTTGTTTTTTAATGATTATGTTTTCATTTTCTTTTGTTGAGGCACAGATTACCTTTTGGAAATCAAACTATGGGTCCCAGATTTATTGGTTTTTCTTTGAACTAAAATGAACAGAAATGAAATACTTGTTTATCATGTTTTAGAGTATTTTAACTTGTGATAATTTTCAAATGATGATTTAGAGATTCTAAAGATACTAAAGAGATTTTGAATTAAAAGTTCCTCAGCAGTTAAATAACTTTTGATTTTCTAAAACCTCGTTAGTTTACACTTTTGTAATTTGAATTTTATGGTTTTTCTATTTATTTTTGCCTTTTTACTGTCTGTGCTAAAACAGTATTTCTTATGCACCATTATGGGTAAATACTTTTAGTGCAAATGTAATTTTAAATTAAAGAGACCATATAGTTTTCAAATTCTAACAACATCATTACTTGCGTTTACATATTTGGCACCATAGTTGAAGGAACTTAAAGCTCCAGTCAGGTAGGTCTAAAGCGTTTCTCTTAAAAGAGGTTGGATTGTGTGTACTTCTAAGTAATTTTTCTTTAGAGGTATTTTGGACAAATTCAAGTCTTCACCCCGAATCAGTGTTTCTCTTATGTGAATTTTGGTGAAATGTTATGTTTGTTTACATTGATAAACCTTTTTTTGTTTTTACTTTTTTTTAAAGTGAGCCCAAGTTGCTTTCATTTGTTGTTTTCTTGACAGGTTAAGATCAAGCTCTACTGTTAGAAACTTTCATCTTTTCTAGTCATTTCCTTTATGTTCTCAGTGGTGTTTTCTTACACTCTTTCTTGGATTTTATAGCTATTTTATTAATAGTTATAGGAAAATTACTTTTTGTTTGCCATTTATTTGGCTAGCATGTGAGTGTGTGCATGTGCATTATTTTGACAGTTTCAGTTATTTGGTTTTGAATTAGGTAGTCATAAGAGCTAGCTATCAAGACTTATGCTCTGATCAAAGATAGCTCTGTTGTCAGTAACGGAATGCATAGATAGATTTGATATTAGAAAGCTCCATTTCCAGTTTTGTGTTGACTTTTTATTAAGAACATTCTCTGCCGCTGATGTGTGCCATTGGTATGGCTCATTTTCTTAGTTTAGCTGTTCTGAAAGGATTGCTTTAAGTTCCTTTATGTAATCTTTTCTAGTTTATTGATTCCCTTTGATTTAATGGTAAGAGAGCTATAACCTGGACAAGCTTTTCTCTTTTTTAGGTGTCTCAATAGTACTTACTGGTTTACTTCTATTCACCCATTCGTTCTTCTGGTGCTGTTTGCTGTATGCTAGGTACTATAGCAGGTGTTGAAACCATAAACATGGAAAGATGCAATATGGATCTTATGCTGCAGAGGCTCTTGTATTGGGGCTGACAATGATTGTGATGTGCCTGAAGTTTTATGAAAGTAGAACTAATTTCATTGTCTGCTCTAAGAAAGCTTCATAGAACATGTAGTGACACTTGCTGAGTGAGAAGGGATGAAAGTACCAGAGTACTTTCCAGATAAACTAGACCTGCGCTGGATATGTAAATAACAGCACTTAGAGCAGTACATTTATGTTATAGACAAGGAACCTGAAAGACAAGATAATCACTCAGGATCGTGCTGTCAACAGTTTGTGCAGACAGGGTTTCTGTTTCTTGGGATTATTTTTTTCCAAATTAATATTTGAGCTTAATAAAAGCCTTTAGTAAGGACCACACATAGAGGTGGGTTTTTTTTTAATGTGTGCATTTTATTTTCTTCTGGTGGGTTTAAACTGCATGAGTTAGCATGCCAGATTAATGCAGAAAAGGTTAACAGGCAAGAAGAAAGTTTAACATTAGCACTGGTCACTAAATGTACTAGCTCGGGGAATTGCTAGTGATTTCTGGGAATAATTTAAAACAGTGTGACAGCTTTGGGTTTTTTCTGGTTTTGGTTGTGGTTTTTTTTAGATTTCAAAAAGTAGGAGTTAAGATAATTAGGGTCTCCTAATCTGGTACAGAAGCCTTATGATGAAAAATAAGTTTTCTTTCTTATTTTATGTTATCATAAGGGTATTAGAAACAGAGCTTTCTGAAGTTTTAAAAATGAAAATAGCTTTGTTTTTTCTGATTAGAAAGAGATGATATACTCTGTAGAAAATTCAAGTAATAAAGAAGAGCATAAAGAAGAAAGTAAAAATTAAAGCCCCAGCATCTGAAGGTAATTTACAGTATTTGTTAAAGTTTTGGTGACCACCCTTCCATGTTCTCTTTATGCATAGAAGTAACCTACACTTTATTTTATATAGATTATATACCCCTATAAGTTGTTAATATGATGTACTTTTTAATCCACTATACTGGGAGTTATTTAATGTTAGTATACGTTTAATATTATTAAGATAGTAACATAATATGTAATTTCTTAAGTGATATAATTTCCAAAACTTACAAAATTAATAAAATTAGAGGTTTTTAGTTTTCTTCTTGAATAAACAGTGATGTAATGGGTATCTTTTTAAGTATTTACCTTTACATCAGTATCTGTTTCAGGGCTCAAGGTAAATTTTAAGAAATGTGATTACTAAATGTGATTATTTGTAATCACTTGTAATCCCAGCACATGGGAGGCTGAGGCAGGAGTATCTCTGTGAGTTGGAGACTGGCCTGGGCTATAAAAGCAAGTTCAAGTCCAGCCTGCACTACATAGCGAGATCTTATCTCAAAGTCCTCCAAAAGAAGTGTGATTGTTGTATAAAACTTTTTTTTTTTTTTTTTTGGTACTGGGGATCAAACTCACGACCTTATGCTTGCCAGGCAGGCATCTATGCTGCTGAGCTAAATCCCCGGCCCTGTATTAAAACTTTGATACAGATTGTTATATTACTTTTAGTAAAGCTGTACCAGTTTTATTTTTTTGCCACTAATGTATGAGAGTGTTCTTTTCTCTTTATTTTTTCTTTTGGTGGTACCAGGGATCAAACTCGTGATCTTGTGCTTGCCATGCAGGCACTTAGGTCACTGAGCTAAATCCCCGGCCTGAGAGTGTTATTTTCTTAATACCTTGTAAATTTTATAAATTTTCCCTCCCCATCTGTCTCCTCCTCCCTTCACCCTCCCCTCCTC
>PVLA01017421.1:0-17439 GCA_004027455.1 Hydrochoerus hydrochaeris
TAGAATGAATGGAAGCCAATGCACACAACACGCCTCCTTCAAACTGCCTTGATACTTGGTGTGAAATCACAGCACACTCTTGAAATAGAACCAAAACGCAGTGTTTTGGAAGGGCATGTTCCAGGAATTCAGTAGTTTTCTGTGCTATACAAGTGATATTCACATTCGTCCTAATAGGAACGAATGGAACCCAAAGCACAAAACCGTTTTCCTCCAAAATGCTTTGATGCCTTGCTGAAATACACAGCACACACTTGAAACAGATGTAAACTGCAGTGTTTTCAAAGTTCATGTACCAGGAATTCATTAATTTTTCTGAGAAACAAGTGATGTGCGCATTCGTCCTAATTAGAATGAATAGAAAACAATGCACACAACACGCCTCCTTCAAACTGCCTTGATACTTGGTGTGAAATCACAGCACACTCTTGAAATAGAACCAAAACGCAGTGTTTTGGAAGGGCATGTTCCAGGAATTCAGTAGTTTTCTGTGCTATACAAGTGATATTCACATTCGTCCTAATAGGAACGAATGTAACCCAAAGCACCAACCACGCTTCCTTCAAAATGCCTTGATGCTTTGGTGAAATCCACAGCAAACACTTGAAACAGATGTAAACTGAAGTGTTTTCAAAGTGCATGCACCAGGAATTCATTAGTTTTTTCTGAGAAACAAGTGATGTGCGCATTCGTCCTAATTAGAATGAAAGGAAGCCAATGCACACAACACGACTCCTGCAAATTGCCTTGATACTTGTTGTGAAATCACAGCACACTCTTGAAATAGAACCAAAATGCAGTGTTTTGGAAGGGCATGTTCCAGGAATTCAGTGGTTTTCAGTGCTATAGAAGTGATATTCTCATTTTTCCTATTAGGAACGAATGGAAACCAAGGCACAAATCTCGCTTCGTACAAAATGCCTTGATGCCTTGTGGAAATACACAGCACACTCTTGAAACAGATGTAAACTGCAGTGTTTTCAAAGTGCATGTACCAGGAATTCATTAGTTTTTTCTGAGAAACAAGTGATTTTCCCATTCGTCCTCATTAGAATGAATAGAAGCCAATGCACACAACACGTCTCCTACAAATTGCCATGATACTTGTGGTGAAATCACAGTACATTTTTGAAATAGAACTAAAATGCTGTGTTTTGAAAGGGCATGTTCCAGGAATTCAGTAGTTTTCTGTGCTATACAAGTGATATTCACATTCGTCCTAATAGGAACGAATGGAAGCCAAGGCACAAAAACCATTTCCTACAAAATGCCTTGATGCTTTGGTGAAATACACAGCACACACTTGAAACAGATGTAAACTGCAGTGGTGTCAAAGTGCCTGTACCAGGAATTCATTAGTATTTTCTGAGAAACTAGTGATTTGCGCATTCCTCCTCATTAGAATGAATGGACGCCAATGCACACAACACGTCTCCTACAAATTGCCTTGATACTTGTAGTGAAATCACAGCACACTCTTGAAATACAACTACATTACAGTGTTTTTATAGGGCATGTTCCAGGAATTCAGTAGTTTTCTGTGCTATACAAGTGATATTCACATTCGTCCTAATAGGAACAAAAGGAAGCCAAGAAACAAAAACCCATTCCTACAAAATGCCTAGATGCGCGTTAGTGAAATACACACCACACACTTGAAAGAGATGCAAACTGCAGTGTTTTCAAAGTGCATGTACCTTGAATTCATTAGTTTTTTCTGAGAAACTAGTTATTTGCGCATTCTTCCTAATTAGAATGAATGGAATTCAATGAACACAACACGCCTCCTACAAATTCCTCGATACTTGTTGTGAAATCACAGCACACTCTTGAAATAGAACTAAAATACAGTGTTTTGAAGGGGCATGATCCAGGAATTCAGTGGTTTTCAGTGCTATACAAGTGATATTCACATTCATCCTAATAGGAACGAATGGAAACCAAGGCACAAAAACCATTTCCTACAAAATGCCTCGATGCTTTGTTGAAATACACAGCACACACTTGAAACAGATGTAAACTGCCATGGTTTCAAAGTGCCTGTACCAGGAATTCATTAGTATTTTCTGAGAAACTAGTGATTTGCGCATTCCTCCTCATTAGAATGAATGGAAGCCAATGCACACAACACGTCTCCTACAAATTGCCTTTATACTTATAGTGAAGTCACAGCACACTTTTGAAATAGAACTAAAATGCAGTGTTTTGAAAGGGCATGTTCCAGGAATTCAGTAGTTTTCTCTGCTATACAAGTGATATTCACATTCGTCCTAATAGGAACGAATGGAAGCCAAGACACAAAAATCATTTCCTACAAAATGCCTTGATGCTTTGGTGAAATGCACAGCACACACTTGAAACAGATGTAAACTGCAGTGGTGTCAAAGTGCCTGTACCAGGAATTCATTAGTTTTTTCTGAGAAACTTGTGATTTGCGCATTCCTCCTCATTAGATTGAATGGAAACCAATGCACCCAACAGGTCTCCTACAAATTGCCTTGATACTTGTAGTGAAATCACAGCACACTCTTGAAATTAACCTACGTTACAGTGTTTTTAAAGGGCATGTTCCAGGAATTCAGTAGTTTTCTCTGCTATACAAGTGATATTCACATTTGTCCTAATAGGAACAAAAGGAAGCCAAGAAACAAAATCCCATTCCTACAAACTGCCTAGATGCGTTGGTGAAATACACACCACACACTTGAAAGAGATGTAAACTGCAGTGTTTTCAAAGTGCATGTACCAGGAATTCATTAGTTTTTTCTGAGAAACAAGTTATTTGCGCATTTCTCCTAATAGGAATGAATGGAAGCCAATGAACACAACACGCCTCCTACAAATTGCCTTCACGCTTGTTGTGAAATCACAGTACACTCTTGAAATAGCACTAAAATGCAGTGTTCTGAAAGGGCATCTTCCAGGAATTCAGAAGTTTTCTGTGCTATACAAGTGATATTCACGTTCGTCCTAATAGGAACGAATGGAAGCCAAGGCACAAAACCCCATTCCTACAAAATGCCGTGATGCCTTGTTGAAATACACAGCACACTCTTGAAACAGATGTAAACTGCAGTGTTTTCAAAGTGCATGTACCAGGAATTCATTAGTTTTTTCTGAGAAACAAGTGATTTGCCCATTCGCCCTCATTAGAATGAATGGAATTCAATGAACACAACACGCCTCCTACAAATTCCTTGATACTTGTTGTGAAATCACAGCACACTCTTGAAATAGAACTAAAATACAGTGTTTTGAAGGGGCATGATCCCTATGCAGGGATCATGCCCCTTTGTTCTGATTTTTTTTCTCTATTCAGTATTCTACTTTGTTCTTTGTTTTGCTTTGTTCTGATTGTTTTGCTCTATTCAGTATTCTGATTTGATAAGTTCTATAATGATCTGTATTTGGTTTGATTTTTCTATACCTGATTTAAAGGACAACTATTTTGAAGATAATGAGATATACTGTGAAACCTATTACTGTTATCCCAGTATCCTGCTCTGTAGTTCCATACCAATTTCACTGCATTGTCTCAATTAGCTTTTTTCTGTCTTGTTCTGTTGTATTTTACTACCTTCAAAATAATAATAAAAAATAAAAAATTATAATAAATCTATATCACATATTAGGATTCATCTAGATGTGGTTTTATTCATGATATCTAACTAATCCTTACAGTAATTCTGTTAAATATTATTTCTATTTTACAAATGGAGAAGTGGAAGCTAAGGTGATCTTCTCAAGATTATGTAACACATAAGAAGTGATATAAAGACTCCTCATTTACAGTTTCTCCATTTAGTAGGATGTCTCTCATGAGGGTATTCTCATATTTCAAGTTTAACTCTTTCAACCTGCTTCTATGTAAGCATCTTTATTTGTCCTGAGAGAGTTGTGTAATTTTCCTTAAATGGCTTATATATATTAAAACTCAAAAATTTTAAAGCTGTGCTTACCATTGGACCCTAGAAACAGGATTTTTACCTTATATATCCTGCAAATTCCTAAATTAGCCCTTTATTATTAACACATTGATATGTCAGTTTAGCTAGTCATGAAACCATATAAATAGAATATATTTATGCTGCTTTCTTTCCTTGTCTTTCTTATTTTGTAAATTTTTTTCACTGCAATGATGGTTCTTCAACCATACATAAATTATTATGGTGCCAACACCGCTTAATTTCTGCTTGAAAAATGTTTCTTATATTTTTTCAATATGAATTTCAACCCTCAGTTTTAAGTAATTACTTATATTATGAGACACCTATGAAATTATTACCACCAATAATTAATTAAAAGATGAATGCTAATTTTTAAAAAAGTTAATGTAGATAATACTTTAGATTTTTACTATTTTGTTCTATTGATGTCAATGTAATGATTATTCTACTGCATACCACTACTGCAATTCTGAGTCACAAGAAATAATTTTTCATTTGTTGCTGTATTGTTTGCCAACGTTTCACCTTGCACTTTGTGTCTGTTCAGAATGAGAAGTTTTTATGTTTGGGTTTTGCTTCCCAATGTAATTAGTAGCATATCATCTTTATTTATTCCTCAAACATTCCAAGAAGCTAACCAGTAGCTTGTTCAAGTTAAATTCTTTTACTTTTTTCAAGTTAACAAAGTAATTTAACCAAATAATTTCACAGAGCCACCGGGATACCATCTCCCCAAGCACCCATGTTAGGTTGATGCACAGGCCTTTCAACCTTCCTCTCTGATCTAATTATAATTCTTGCTTTGCAGCAAGCTAAATGCACACTAGCTTTGTTGAGTTTCCACTTCCATTTGCAGTTCTTGCTGGATCTCGTTTCTTCTTTCATCTGCTTATCTACAGCAGGAATCAAGAGCCACAAGAGCTTAGCATTTGTCTTTATCTTCACATAGCAAGTTTCTAAATTTAACTGATACAGGCATCTCCTGTTTAAAAATCAAAAATGGCTGGGCATGGTGGCCCACACCTGTAATCCTAACACTCAGGATGCTGAGGCAGGAGGATGTCATCAAGTTCAAGGCCAGCCTGGGCTACAAAGTAAGTTCAAGGCCAACCTGAAATGCAGAGTGAGACTCTGTCTCAAAAAGAAAAAAAAATGACCCTACACCTTGAACAGCAAACAACATACATTTACTGAGACCTCCTCACCATGAGCCACCCTTGGTAATACACATTTTACAGACTTTACGTGTATACCCTCTTACAGGCAAGAAATTTCATATAAGCAGAAGTTATTATGCTTTTATTTTCTAACTTACAAATTTTAACTTTTCCTTCAAAATTTATAATTATTGATGTTTTCCTTAGATATGTTTCATATCCAAAAATAAGGAAGAATTTAGCCCTTGATTAAAAAACCAAACCACATACAGGTACACAACCAAACTTAACTACAAATAATATCCCACTGTTACATTATTTCTATGAAATTTCCAGGCTGCTTTTTCTTCCAGATGCTTTCTTTCAATGGCCAAGGTAGCAAATAGTTTTATATTTACAAAATATTTAATGCCTCTATTTCATTCATAGATTCTCTGAGGCTCCTGTAGCAACACACCACCTTCTGTCATGGCATTTTGTAGGTGTTTTATGGAGTCTGCAGCTGCTTCCCAAGGGGTTGGTTGGTAGACCATGAAGTTGACTCTTGCCTCTAAGCATGGCTGTGCCAGCACTTGTCCTACACTCTCATAAGCTACCAAGTTTCTGGTACTATAAAGGTGCTTTTTAATTGCCCATTCACAAGTAGATGCTGACACCACAATGTGACCATTCTAGTGCTCAACAAGTGCTTCTACATGATGCTGAGTCCTTATAACTGGCAACCTGGGCCAGAATTTGCAGGATGGCCACACTGTCCCCCAGTCCCGCTCTTTCTTGGCTACACCTAAGAGCTCCAGATTCTGGGGGTTTTGGTTGGTGAACTCTGGGGCAACAGATTCATTTTCCACAGTTTCAGTTTTGGGCTTCACTGCTGGCTTGGAGCTGGATGAGAAAGCTGCAAACCGACACTCTAAGAAATGGAAACGACCACATGGTTTGTGCCGGCACTGAGGAGTATGCTGAGAGGTGAAATCAGATACCCCGGATTCCTGCAAATTGGCAAATTCCAGAGCCGTGATAGACGTCATAGCTGAGAGGATGACAGACAAAAGCATGGAAAGCCTGCCTGCTTTTCCTAACTGTAGACAGAACAATTACCCGGCCTCAGCCAATTAAATCAGGGGAGAGCTGTTCCAAGTTAAATTCTAACTTGTCAGAAAACTGCACTGGATTATAATATCCCCTAAATTCTTACATGTTTTTTATTGGCTAAAACTTGTCTCATTTTCAACTGGTTATTTTGCATTGGCTTTAGGAAATAATAAATTCCTTTTGTTGGTTTTTAAAGCAATCTTTATTTTGGCTCAATCTAATACTTTTTTCTTATTTCCTTTATACAGTCTTTTACAACTTTTCACTGTTCCTTTTCTCAATTTCTTATGAATAATCTATGTTTCTGGAAAACTTTTCAGTGGGGCTGAATTGCTTTCATCTATTTGTACCTTGATATTTAAAAAAATATTACTATTTTATATGTTATCAGATATTTCAGTTGTTTTGATAGTTTTCAATTTTAAGATCCAACAAACAATGTCACTTTACTATATTTAAAACATCAATATTAATACCAAACCATGACTTTTCTACTCTCAGTAAGCTGTAACTCAAATTAGTCTTGTCTCATTTTTCTCACATACAGAAGAGAAAGAAAAGAACATACCTTGGCATATTTACATTTTTTGTAACACAATCTTCAGATTGAAATACATATTACCAAAATGCTGTATTTTATTAAAATGTAGCCAAATGCTGTTTAAGGAAGATTCCCAGCTCCAAGTGTACATTTAACATTTCTTTGATTCTATAATGTGCTGTCAAATTGGCATCTGTCTACTCTTTCCCCCAACAAGATTCTAATTTTCCCAGGCATCTTTTCCTTCTCTTTTAGTAACTACACTTTTCTAATAAACATTAACAAGAAGATTAAAGGTTTAGGGATAAAGAAAGACTAAGTTAGGTTCCAGTGTTGGCTTCTCCACACAGCAAAAAGACCAAATTGATAACTGAGTCTCCATTTCCTCTTTGAAAGTATACTGTATACACCTTATGGTGTTGTTGAGAAACCATTATGGAAAACACAGGATTAAGTACCTAATGCACAGTAACTGCCTCATTTCAGAGCGAAAACTATGGAAGGGTCTCTCCCTAAAGGATCATTATTTTCTTCCTGGCATATGAAATGGGACTAGATAAGGAAGAAATTCACCTCTTCTGATAGTCCTGCAAGTTGTCTACACTGGAGTATAAGCAGGTTCATGGTTTCTGGTGGTTGTATAGGGAAAAATATTTCTATTTTCTACAGACAACTGTCAAGAAGCAGAAATGATTAATGTTTTTTTTTGAGACAGGGTCTCACTATGTGGTTCAGGCTGGCCTTGGGCTCACTTTGAGGCCCAGGCTGCTCAAACTTGCAATGATCCTCCTGCCTCAGCCTCCTGAGTGCTGGGATTATAGGACTGCATCACCACACCTGGTGCAGAAATGATTATGAATGCTATTACCTATTTGTCTGGTGAGATGCAAACTTGGGGCATGATAAATTCTACCTTGATTCATTTTATAAATTAATATTAATTAAAGTGGTACAGCCAACAGGTAATACATTCTATTCTGAGGAAACTTAGGTGAGAAAACCTATTTACAGAGAGCATAAAAACCCTTTGTAATCCAAAGTTAAAAGTACTTCATTCTGTTTCTCTTCAGGAATTTCAGAACAACAACCCTGCAGTATCATTTCCCAGGGTAATACATTTTTTTCTTTTAGCTGGAATACTTGTTGGAAGTTCTTTTCCTTCAGGTACAGAGTAGAGTTTTGCAGGGGTTTTTTTTAGCTAATTTTATCCCCTAGGTTTTCTTTGGAATGTAGCTCCCCCAAATGAGCTCTTCAACTATCAACTAGACTTCAGTTTCTTTTTGTAAAGCAGAGGATTATGGTGGTATCATCATTTCACTTGGTTACAAGGGCTAAGTAAGCAAATTAAACTGCATGATGTATTGTAAACATGAGGCCTTCACAAAAATAAGGATCATGCAAAGCCAATCTTTAATAATTACAGATGTGTGTATTTTTATCATACTGACACTTTTGCTATTTTCACTACCAACTCTATATTATTTATATGTAAAAGACTCACATAATGTATTATTTGTGTGTTTCTCTATTCAGAGGTGATAGAAACTATAATAGCTGCAAAAATAACTAACTTATTTCTTATATATTAATTATTCCGTAGACAATAATAAAACCTGAAGATCAAATTTACCTTCTTTTAAACAAAGTTGCTAATATGGAATTCTCACATATATCCCCAATAATATTGGTAAAGCTAACCCTGTTTTAAGTTTCTGAATCATAAAGCTGATTCTGAAACAAAAAGTCCAATAACTAAATAAATCAGTTACTGATTAATAAAGATCTTCAATAGCAAATATCTCAAGACTTAAAGACAACATCTGCATAGCATTCATCATATAATGACTCTTAATTAATCATATGGACAATTGTCATATGGAAAAATGATACAAAATTTACAGGATTAAAATTTACCAAGATCAGGCAAACAAAACATTTGTATTTTCTAGAAGTTGCTCCACTTTCTTGTCCCTTTTATCCTGCAAAGTTGTGTGTTAGCTTTACATGTTCTCTGTCATTCCATAGGTAAAAAACTCTCTTTCAGTTTCATAAGAGCTGGTGAGTGTGGTAAATATATCACTTTACCTAAATTCCAGACTTTACTTTCAAGAAACACATGATGGAGATGAGAAGTCAGGGAAGAGTGAAAGATTCAGATTCTATTAAGACTGAGGGTCATTCACAAAAGTTATAAGGACAATGGTAAAGGGACTACAAAAATAAACCTGATTTTTCCAGTGGGGGTGAGAAGGCGAAATGTGGGGGAATGGTAAGATGACAGGGCAGTGTGATTAGGCCCATGGATACCACACTTTCTGAACCTAAGTACATAAATAGAAATGAAATAATTCATAACACCACTAGCCTTCTAGAGTTGAGATGGGGGAGGGAAGAATAACATTATAGCTTGATTCTGGTTTGGTTTACTAGGTTGGTGTGAGACCATTTTGAAATCACGATGAAACCATTATTTGCTGAAGTGATCAGTTTTCAGAGAGTCCCTTCCCTGTACTCTGTCCAACCATAAACCTCCCTGATTTGTGCTTTATGGAAAAGTTATTGAAAGGATACAGCAATGATGACACAGTCAATGGAGAACATGTTTCCAGGTAGCCTGAGTTTGAATTATTTCTATTGAGCCATTTTTAAATTCTCTGATTATTTCTTCTGCTGTATCTAGTCTGAGGATAACCTTTCTAGATAATTCTCTCTCATATTTTTATTTCTAGCATTTTATTAGACTTCTGACCTCCCATTCTTCACTTTTTCATGCATATTCACTTTTATGGTGTCATTTAAAGTATGCATAATAGTAATTAAAAAATATTTTTCCAATTGTTATGATATCTAAGCCATCTTTGGATCTGGCCCTATTATTTCATGCTTTGATAATGCATTTTTTCTTGCTTTTTGTATTTTGTATGTTTTGATTGAACAATAAACTTTTGTGTAAAAGAATAGTAATGAGTAAGGAGAGTAATATTTATGCTTCAGTATGCACTCATCTTTTCTTTTGTAAGGTCATTGGTGTGGGGATTTTGAGTCAATCTTTTCAATACTTGCTATAGTTTCCTTAGACATATCATGAGCTATTACTGCTTGGTGCTTTGTGTAAGGTCTGGAGTGTTGGGAGAGCTTATTTTTATTTATTTATTTTAAAGATAGTAAAAGCCAACAAAACAAGACAGAACAAAGCCAATCAAGACAATGCAGCAAAATTGGTACAGAACTTCAGAGCAGGATACTGGGAAAACAATAATAGCTACCATAGTATATTTTGTTGTCTTTACAATAGTTGTCCATTCCATCAGGTTAGCAAAATCAAACGAAAAACAAAACACTATAAAACCAATCAAAGCAGAACGTTGAATAAAGCAAAACAATTAATCAGAACCAAGCAAAAACAGTGAAAACAATATTGGATTTCAAAGACAAGATAGAAGGAAACCACCATATTTGCTATATTGTATACTGTCATCCTCCTGAGAGATGCTTAGACCACTGGCCCCAGGCCTGCATAATCAACCCAACAATACAAGGTTTTATGTACCTTAGCAGCTATCAACTGAGGCTGACCTCAAAACCAGGCGGTTGCAAATGAGGGGAAAGGGGAGGAATGATGGACAGTGTCTGATTCTCAGCCAGTGCACCCATAGGCTCACTGAAGGTGCTGACTTTTCTTTTGCTGGAACATCCACAGCTTGCACAGCTTACCAGGAAGGCTGGATTGTTGATTTCTTGGGTGGTCCCCCAAGTCCCAGCATGGTGGATTCTTTGGAGACACTAGCTTTTCTATTGTTGGAAGGGTTTTCACCATTACTTTTAACACAGTTCCTGCATGCTGGTGCCACAGTGGGAGGAGATCCTCTTTATGTTCATGAGCTACCTTCAGTGGTAGAATGAATGGGAGGTTCATAGTGGAGGCATATACTTCAGCTTCAATTATAGGCAGTTGGTATGTGACCAAGTCTCAGAGATGGGGCATTATCAGCATTCTTGCCCATTTCCTAGCAGCAGCCAATCTCCACCTCCTCCTGAGTAGAGAACCAAGAGAACAGATGGGTTTCCTGTTTCTCTTCCCCATAGCATCTGACTATGTTTTATAAGTGGAGGATGTCTTGTGTGTAGTGATTACTCTTTTTGGATTATTAGTCACAAGTGTTTTTATTCTTTAACAAACTTTTCTATATCTAAGTATACTTTGGCATTTTTCGTAGGACATAAAATGACACAGAGAATGCTCAGCAATTGTGCACTTTGCAGGATAATTTAAAATGTTCTTATAGTCAGCTGCAGAGGCTGGAACAATAAAGCCAACAATAAAAGACAAATATTCCAATTTAAAACTGGACAGATGGCTTGGATAGACATATCTCCAAATAAAATATAAATGACCAATGTGTTAGTCAACTTTCCATTGCTGTGACAAAATAGCCCTGACAAATTAACTGCAAAGCAACAAAGGTTTATTTTGACTATATTTGGCTTATTTTGACATTCTAGATCTAAAGAATAACATTCCAACACCTGACTCCCAAAGGCTCAGTCTTATCTCAAAATGCAAAATGCACTTAGTAAATGTCCAAGAGTTGCCCAAGTCTTAATTAAAGGTTCCTGCTTTGATCAAAAGACCAAATACAAGTTTTCTCTGTGTCATAGAAAACTCTTAGTGTGACCCCTATAAAAATAAAAAAGAAAGGTGCATGCTTCTGAGATACATGGCACAGAGAGAACATTCCCATTCCAAAAAGGAGGAATGAGGGTAAAAAAAGGAAGACTGAATCAAAGCAGGACTGAAACCCACTGGGAAACATTAAATCCTTTAGCTCCATGAGCAACATCTGAAGCACATGGTGGAATGATGTCACCTCCAAAAGGGTTGGGCAATACTGCCTCTTCAATCTTATTGGCTTCTAGCTACATGGATTCTCTTTTGGACTAACTATTTACTGCCTGTGGCTTCCTTTGGTAAGTGTTATGTTCCTGGCATCTTGACTTTCCTGGGGTCTCCACTCGGGTTTCAGTTTCACTGTTACAGAACAAGGTATTGCCTTCTCAGGAGGTGTCTACAGATACTCTGGTTCTGTCACACACTATCTGGCCTTCCATGTTTTCCTGTGAAACTTTGATTTATGCCTCTGTGATGCTGTAACTCTTGTATTCTGCATGCCTAGGAAACCAGTATCATGTAGATTACAACGAAGTCTGCCACTGCCAAGTTGTACTTAGGCCTGCTTGGACCACAGCCACTGCAACCTCTGCATGCCTGGACATGGGGAAATGGATATAGAGAAACAATTTACTAGGTGGCCCTTTTTGATTAGAGTGCTCCTGGGCTCTCTTCTCAAAGCAAAATCTTTGAAATGAATTTACACTTTTTAAAAATTTATTTTATTTTTAAAAATTTTTTATTTAAGGGGATAGAATAGAAAAAGAGAAATATTACAGAATTTCAAAAAAAAACATAAACAGTAAGAAATCACTAGTTGATAAATAGTAAATAAGAACTACAAGAGTAATAAAACCAAAATGTTTAATTGCTATTGTAAAAAAGAGAGTGCTCTAAGGGATATAACTGCATGTATGTTTGAGTGTGTAAAATAGATGACCATATAGCTGAATCTTTGTTGGATCTTTGAGCAGAACTGTTTGTAGTCTGACTGTTTGAATATTTACTATGTACCCTTTAACTTTGTAACTTGAACAACTACATCCAGGATGACAGTACATAATTTATAAATTACTGATTTCTTAGCGGGGCTTTTTCTCATTCTCCTTTTTCTTTCTTTTAGAATTCTGTATTGTTTCTACCCTTTTTTCTGTTTTTTTCTTTCTTTAAATAAAATTTTAAAAATTTATAATTGCTATTGTAAAAAAAGAGGAAATAGGAAGTGCTATAAAAGATATAGCTGCATGTAAGTTTAGATATGTGGGATGGATGACCATATTTCTAGGTTCTTGCTGGATTGCTGAATTTACACTTTTATAGACACATGATGGTTGTGGTCTTGCTGATTCCTGAAATGCCCTCCAGACATCCATTATATTATCCCAATGTAGGTAGAATATTTGGACTCTTTCTCTCTTCCTCTCTCACTCTCACTCTCTCTCTCACTCTTGCTCTCACTCTTTTTCTTTTCTTTACTCCTTCCTTCCTTCCTTCCTCCCACTGTGATAATACCTTCAGCAATCACACACTATTCTTTAACTGTAACTGTACTTCTTTTCTTGTCATGTTGCAAAATTTTTAGATTTTTTCCACTAGAATTTTTGCTGTTGAATCTCATTGTAAGTTGAGTTAAAATATCTATTTTATATTTATATTTTATATCTATCTCATTGTAAGTTGGGTACAGAAATATCTATACCATTATCTGAATGCTATGTTCTGTTGATATTTACTCTACCAGAAAAACACTTTCCCCTTTAAATCTAGACTCACTCAAAGTCTCAGGACACAGACAATATACTGATAAGTCCTTTGACAGAATGTAACATTAATGGCCTCTGTTCCAATTTCCAGTAGTCTTCATTATCATCTGACATCTTATGAGCCTATAGCCTTTACTGTCTATATTCCTATCAGTACTCTCATCTCAGATCCCATCAGAATAATTCATTAGGCTCTGTGCTCTAAGCTTTCTCTAGGCTACTTCTCAAAACTTTTTCAAATTCTTTCCTCAAACCAATTCTAAAAGCTTCTGAACCACCTTGTAAGGTATAATCACAACAACCTCACTTTGCAATACTTATTTTTCCCTATGAGTCGGCTTTCCATTGCTGTCCTGAGATCCCTGAGATTAAAAAAACTTGGCTTTAGAGTTTTCAGTCCATGGTGGCTTGGCCCCATCTCTTTTGGTTCATATGGAGGCAGAACATTATGCCAGGGAGCTTGTAGAGGAGGCAACTGATTACTTCATGATGGTTAGAAAGCAAACACAGAGTTAGAGGAAGGGACTAGAATGTAGATATGATTTTCATAGTCATACCCCCAATGGTTTACTTCCTCTAGCTAGGTTCTGCATACAAAACCTTCTACCATTTCTCAATAGTACTATCATCTGGGAACCAAAGCTTCAACACATGAACCCTTGAGAGACATTCTGTAGGTAAACTATGATCGTCAATATGCACATGAAAAGATGCTACATATCATTAATCATTAATAAAAGGGAAATTAAAACCACAGTGAGGTACTATTTCATCCCAAGTAGGATGATTTTATAAAAAATATGGTAAATAACATATGTTGGAAAGGAAGTACAAAAAGTGATATGCTCTTCTTTTGGTAGCATGACTATAAAATTGTTCAGCCACTTTGGAAATGTTTGGCATTTCTCCCAAAGTGCTCAGTAAACAGTTATCTTTGTACTCTGCAGATTCACTTTTAGATGTATACCTATTATACTTGAAAACATAGGTCCACATAGAAATAAACACGTGTGTTTTCATAGCGTTATTTATGATAGCCAAGAAGCAGAAAGAAACTTAATTCCTCCAACTGAGAATGGATAATGAAAATGTGGTTTCTTCGGTACCCCTTATCTGCAGAGGATATAGTCTGAGACTGTCAATGTTTGCCTAAAGCAGTAGATAGTAGCAAACCCTATTTATACTATGTTACTTCCCTATATATACAGAAGTAAGATAAAGTTCAATTTACAAATTTTAAGTGCGGTAAGAGATTAACAACAGTAGCTAATAATAAAATGTAACAGTTATAACAATATACTTAATGAAAGTTATTTAAACTTGTTTATGAAATTTTCCACTTAATATTCTTGGACTTCAGTTGGCCATGGGTACCTGAAACTACAGATAAGGGGGCTCTTGTACATCCTTCAGTACAGTGCAATGTTATTTGGCAATAAAAAAATAAAACATTGATATATGCTGCAAAATGAATGAACACTGAAAACCTTATGCTAAGTGAAAGAACTAGACACAGGAGGTCACATGTTGCTTGATACTATTTATATGAAATGTCCAGAAAGGGCCAGTCTATTGGGATAGGATTGGTAGTTATAGAGAGTAGTTATAGAGACTTGGAAGTGACCATTGACAAACTCTCCATTAATGTAGGGAGTTTGAGTTTTCTGTACTTGTCAACACATATTATTGCCCTTTTTTATTAAAGATGTCGTCATGGAGTTATGTGGTTTTGATTTTTTGTTTGCTGTTTTTATTGGGGTGGTGGGAATTGGGCTCAGGACCCACTTGCCAGGTGGGTGCTGTACCACTGAGCTAAATCCCTGGCCCTGCTTACTGTTTCTTGGTGTTGAGGATTGAACTCAGGGCATTGCAAATTCTAAGCACATACTTTATTCTGAGTCTCACCCCTATCTCTGCCACTTGTACTTTTTCTGTGGAAGAATGTCATTCAAATCCTTTGCTTATTTTATTTTATTTTATTTGGTCCTGGGAATTGGCTTTGCTCATTTTATTTATTTATTTATTTATTTATTCATTTATTTGGGTACTGGAGATCAAATACATGACCTCATGCTTGCCAGACAGGCACTTGTGCCACTGAGCTAAACTCTGGCCTACTTTGCTCATTTTAAATTGAGTTATTTGTGTCTTTATTGTTGAGTTGGAAAAATTCTTTATATACAGTATTCTAGGTATAGCAGTACTGTACCTTGGTTCATGAATACTTTTGCTCGGGAACAATTTGGTTTGTGAACAGAAGCATTTGGCAAAATTTTGCTTCCATTCCCAAACTCCACATCAGATGACCAGTGTGACCTCAGCCATCTTCCCTGAGTAAATATGAATGTAGCCACGTTCACCAGAGTCATGGAACAAATTAAGTTTGTGACAACAAAAAAAATTAAGTGTAAGTGTACAACATCTCTTACCACATGTGTATTTGCTTACATTTCTCATTTCTGGTGATTTGTTTACCATGTCTTTACTTTTGATGGCATTCTATTTATCTTGCTATTTGTCTTTTGGTGTCACATCAAACAAAACCATTACCTGATTTTTAAAAATTTATTTAAAGAGAAACAAGAGCATGTAAAGGGTAGAGGTAATACAAAATTCCAAAAAAAAAGATAAACAATAAGAAATCACTAGTTAATAAATTACATATTGTCCTCTTAGAAATAGTTGTTCAAGTTACAAAATTAAAGCATACAAAGTAGATAGTCAAACAATGAGAGTGTAGACAGCTACGCATGCATGAATATCTGCATGTATTTCTATACTTTCTGTATTAGAGGGAAAAACAAAACTTAGCAAGACAAAACAAAACAAATTCCTATAAAAACATGAAACCAAAAAGTTGTATAAAGCCACAGTACAAGGTGATCTGCAATGATTACTGTGTAGTTTCTTATTATCTTCAATAGAATATCTATATCAACAGGCATAATTGAATATAGCAGTATAATTGAGTATAGCAGTAAATAACTATTAGTAAAATAAAACATTGTAGACAGTATAAAACTTCAAAGGCAGGTAATAATCAAACCTGAGTGGATATTCTAGTGGATCTTGTCATCTTAAGTGCAGTTGCCTATACTCTCAGACTTGATATTATCAATCATAACAGCTTTGAATAAAATCTATCAATACAAAACAGCGATCCAACAAACCAGATTCGATTATGATCAGTCATGGCAAAACAGTGTAGGTTTTACAGAACTTTAGATTAAGTTAATAGGAAATTAAGGATGATTACTGTACTATATCCTGTTATTTTTGGAATTACTGTCTGTGCCCTCAAATATAGTACAGGTAAAAATGACTGGAACAGAATATAATACATCTAAGCAGAGTAGTGTGGGTAATGTGGGTTTTAAATCCTGGTGCACTATTGAAAATATAGCTTATCAAGACCATCTATATTGTAGTTTCTAGTTATCTTTCTCTGTCTTATTTCTGCTATGCTATTTTTCTGCCTTTGTTTGTCTAGTTTTCTCCTTCATTCTACTTCCTGCCCCACTCATTGAGGCCTTTCTGCCACTGTTCCTAAAATCCTGGTATTTTTCTCTCTCTCTCTCTCAAATGTCCTTCAGTATTCTCTGTAGTGTTGGATTGGTGGTCACAAACTCCCCCAGTTTATCTTTGTCATGGAAGCATCTTGTTTCTCCATCAACTTCTAGTGACAGTTTTGCAGGGTACATCAATCTGGGCTGGAGGTTATTTTCTTTCAGGACTTGGAAGACTTCACTCCAAGCTCTTCCTGATCTGATGGTCTGTGTTGAGAAGTCAGCCGTGGTTCTGATGGGCTTACCTTTATAGGTAATCTGTTTCTTTTCTATGATGGATTTTAATATTCAGTTTTTATATTGAATTTCTGGTGTCTTGATTATTATATGTCTGGGTGTAGCTCTGTTTTGGTTGTAGGTGGCTGGAGTTCTGTATGCCTCACATAAATGAATGTCATTTTATTTTCCCATGCTTGGGAAGTTTTCCTTCATTATTTCCGTGAATAGCCTTTGTAATTCAGCTGTATGTATTCCTGCTTCTTTGTTCATGTTTCTTTTCCTTAAGTTGTAGATTCTCTTGTCATCTTCTAGCCTTTGTATTGTTACTGCCTGTTTCCTTGTTGTTTTTAAGAGATCTTTCCTTTCATGATCACACATTGCAAACTTGTCTTCAAGTTTTGATAGTCTATCCTTAGTTTCTTTTAAGGAGTTTTGCCAGCTTTCAATGGAGTTTTTAATTTCCTGGTAGTCTCTTTGAATCTGCT
>PVLA01017422.1:0-17429 GCA_004027455.1 Hydrochoerus hydrochaeris
CTCCTCTCCCTTCCTTCTCCTCTCCTCCCTCTCCCCCTTCCCCTCCTTTTCTTTCTCTCTCCCCTCCATGGAAGTCCCTGGCTTGTGATGATTTGACTTACGGTTTCTCAATTTCACCATGATACAAAGGCAGTTCCCATTCAGTGGAGACTATGCTTTAAAGTTTTAATTTTGATCTTTTCCCAGGCTAGCAGCTTTTCACAATGCTGAGCAGCCCCTGGCCAGACTTTGATGATTCTTTTGGGCCTGGTGTGTTTTCATTGTGCGCCTTCACAGTGGGCACAGACTTCACTAAACTACATGTGGCGTTCAGTGAGGGTGGGCTGTGTGGTGGCTGGGTTTGCCTTTCTGCAGACTGATGAATATGTTCTTTGGGCATGGAAGACGGGCTGGGCTAGGCTGTGATCTGGGGAGGTGGGATGTATCAAATGAGTTTTGACTTGCTATTTTCAACTTAATGGTTTTATCAGGATGTAAGTAGAAGAGTGTGTGTGTGTGTGTGTGTGTATCACCTGCTGGGGTTTTTTCTCCAGAGAACCCAGATTAATACACTACCTAACTGTGATGTCTGATGTTGCTATTGCAAACAGGATCCGTCATCTGTCCTCACCATTTTGTTCTAGGACGCGCCGCTGTGTAGCGCAGACTGGGAACGTCTCAGCTGTAGTTTCCCCCACTGCAGCGGGACAGCAAGGAAATGTAAAGGCACCTCCTGTTCAGACAAGAGAGGCCGTGGGGGCAGGAGAGCATTCCAGGGGCAATAGCACGGTGGCTTCCGCCTTGAAACAGGAACCGAAACAAGGTCACCTGCTTCATTTGACTTGGGAATCACCTCTGCGGTAGTCGGCCAGCTCTGAGAAAGGCTAGAACTTGTGCACACCTGGTCCAGGGTGGACTCTAGCTTAGGAGAGGACCCTAGGGAGGAGATGCCCCACCCCCTGCTATACACTGATGCATGCATGTGCACCCACACACATACACTTGCTCCCACATCCAGTTAACTGTTCTTCTCCGGGATTATATTTCAGACCCTCTGAGGTCACCCGAGTTTATAAAATACAGTGGTCGTGGGCTGTCTCAGGAAAAGCTTTTAGAGTCTTCTACCCTCATCAATCCCAAAATCCAGTGGGCCCATCCTGGGTAACTTAGTAACATAGTGAGACCCTCTCTCAAAATGTAAAATAAAGAAAGGGCTGGAGACATAGCTCGGTGTAAAGGACCTAGGTTCAAGTCCTAGTACCGGGAAAAACAAAGCTAAACCAAAACCCCACCGCCCTGCAGGTAAAGTACCAAGCCTGTCCCAGGGAGAAGAGAGTCTATAATTACCCTGCTGGGGCTTGGGACACAGGAACAGGCCAGGCCAGGCACCTGGAGCTCTCAGCCTCTGGGCCATTCTCTCCAGGTACCCTGCAGGTGCCCGGAGGTTGGGCAAGGAACGCAGCTTAATAAAGAACCAGTATAGCTATTTCCTGCTTGATGTGAATAACTAAAACCTAGTTCCAAGAGCCCAGCATGATCTGCTGTCCTTGGCATCTAGCACGGTCCCAGATTGTAATTCAGCAATACGTGTTCTTTCCTGTCACTGCTCTTAACTCCCCAGCGGGATCCTGGAGTTTCTCTGGGCAGCATTGTGCCAGCCCTAAGAGCCAGCATCCTGCCAGACAGGCGCCCTGACACCTCCAGGCAGAGGTAGGTCAGTATGCGATCATGCATAGCCAAGCCGTCGACAAGTGCACAGTACAAAGATGGTACCAGCAGGTGCGGCAGCGAGGTGTTTGGCCCAGGTGGGTCTGGGGAAAGCTTTACACAGTAGTCAGACCTCGAGACCTGTTTGAAATGTGGCTGGAAAAAGTGAGGATAACACTAAAGGAAGAAATGGGCACAGGTCCCTGGCACCCTCTGAACAGCCTCCCAGATTACACGATGCCCAGCATCCCTGGCCAGAACTTGGTGACCAGGTGCTCCCAACACCAACAGTGCTCACATTCACACTCTCTGGGCCCCAGCAAGTTTGTCCTCTAAGTCATCTTCTGGCACTGAATGGCCACTGTGAGCCGGGCACTGGTAAGCGGTGGGAGACACAACAGAACATGACAAGGACGTCCCTGTCCTCCACTCCCAGCAGAGAGGAGTCAGGCAAGTCTCATGGCAGAGACACCACGGACCCAGTGGGCAGTGACACAGGGTAATGGCTGTGGCAGAGGCGAGCAGAGGACCCCAAGGAACAGACAGGAGAGGCGCTGCCAGGGTATAACACTGGTACCGCCCCACCCCCCACCCCCCACCCCCCCACCCCATCTTGGGGTGCGGACGTCTAAGGCTCAGTGTGCTGGAATGAAGAAGTGAAGTCTAGGGAAGTGATTAGGTCAGGAAGGTGGTGCCCTTGAGGATGGGACCAGTGCCCTTATCAAAGAGACCCCAGAGAGCTCTCTCCCTCTACCACGCGATGCGCAGTCACCAAACCAGAAAGCAGGCCCTCGGCAGATAGCGAATCTGCTAATGCCTTGGTGGTGGACTTTGGCCCCTAGAACTAGGGGGAAATGAATCTCAGCTGTTTATCAATTCCCCTGACTGTGGTATTTAGCTGCAGCAGCCTAAGAGCAGCACCCTCCGTCAGGACCCAGAGAGGGTGCAAGCTTGGTACCGAGCTTGGGACACAGCCACGAGAAAGGGGTGAGGACGTCATGCGAGAGAATACCGAGGATTTTCCGATCTACTCTGAAATCCACACTGTCTTCCCCTACCTGACGTTGCTACCGCTCCTATGCCAGCAGCTGGCAGCTCTGTCTCCACCACAGGCCTCCATCTGTGCGGGTCCCAGTCGCCTGCTCCCTCATCGCCAGGAGGCCAGCAGCACCTGCAGAGCAGGGCCACTCCCTCCCTGCTCAGACCTGCTCCCCCTGGGACAGCCAGCGATGGGACAGCAGGAGAAGTCTCGGACACCTCGGCCTTTCCTGACTGACAGGGTGAGGGATGGTTTGTGGTTTTCATAGTGAGACCCTTCAGCCATCCCTGAGTGTATGGGGTGGGGGTGGGGGAAAAAGGGACTAGAGAGCATCAGGATGGGGACTGGTAGCCAGATTTGGCTTAGAACTTTGAGGTCTGCCCGTGGGAGGGAAGAGCTGGAGATGGAGATAGAGCTGACCGCCAGTGGCCAGTGCTATAATCCGTCTCGCCTGTGTCGTGGAACCGTCCCAAACCCCTCAGCGACAGGATTGGGAGAGCTTCGGGGCAGGGAGCACACTGAGGCACAGCAGGATGGCACATCCACAGCGGGCACAGAAGCCCCCCAACCTCCACCCCACACCCTGCCCTCTGCACCTCTTTTGCCTGGCACCTCTATCCCTTCTAATAAACTGGTTCATATGCTGCAGGTAAAGTTTTTCTGAGACCTGTGCGCTGTGCTAGTGAATGCAGGTTGCCCCTTGGTGTCCCAGGGGACTTGTTTCAGGCCCTCTCCTGCCGCTAACTTAACCCAGAGCCAGTACTGCCTTGTTTGGGAAATGATGACGGGAGAAAAAGCCCGCAGTGCTCAGCACAGACAACCACCGTGGGCCCGCCTGCCTGTCACACAAAGGGGACTCCACAAGAACAAGACACCGGAAGCAGGGCTCAGACATGCGCGCTGGAGAGAGTGCAGATCTGCAGACTCTCGGGGGTGGCCGCAGGATGTACCTGTGGCAGGCATGTGGCGCATTCAAGTTTGCTTTTTGGGACATCCTTGGAATTTCAAATGCCTGTTTTCCATCTGTGGCTGGCTGAACGATGGAGGAGAGATAGGAGGGAGAGATGGAGGGAGAGACGGGAGCCGCTGATTCATAGTTGATTGGACAGAAGCTCGGGGGACCCACGGCTTGCAACTCTTGTCTGACATAGGGGCAGTTGTGTGGGATTGAGCCCTGCCCTCGTGTGACTGGATCTGTGTGATCACCTAGATGATATCAGAATTGAGTTATAGGACATGAGAACATCCAGGGGTGCCTGAATAGCTGGAGAATTGGTTATGGGAGCAAAAAGCCCACACATGTGGAGTCAGAAGGCCAAACAGTTCTAAATCCTCGTTTGCATCAGGAGCACTCTCTGGAGGCTTCACCCATGAATCATCTCTATTGTAATCCAAACATTGAATGTTGCCATCCAAGTATTGTAATCCCTTTTCCAGTCCTCCTCACAATCCAAAAAGTTTTATTTGTAATCCCGTTGAAATGGTACTGGGATCCCAGCAAGTTATTGCCAATCTACCACCTCCAATGCAACCCATGGTGAGAGTAAAGACACCAAGACATATTCAAAGTTAAGGGCAGCTAAGGGGTCCTAAGCCCGATCCAAGTGAGGATATATGGACAAAGACCCTCTCCCAGATTTTATTATCCTGTGAAGAAGGGGACGGCTCAAGGATGATGTCAGGGAAGATGGTGGGAACTACTCGAGTAAGGAGCTGGTCAGCCAAGGGGGGTCATCTTTGCAGCATGCAAGGAGATATGCAGAAGGACCCATCTGCATAACGTGACTGGGGCAGCACATGAATGAATTTAGGAGGCTGATGCTTCAGTTTCTGATAGGTACACTTTTGTATCCTGGGGAGTCACAGCCCTTACTTTGAGGTTCAGACCCAGGGGACATTCCTGGAACTGAGTGGCTCTGCTGTTCTGCCGCACTTCAATCTTTTATAGAGAGCACTGTGCGAGGAAACAGGAAACTGTCAGTTGGCCTAAAAGATTACATACTCTTATGGATTGAAAACTGGTGGTCAACTTAAGGCCAGCTGGATTACATCAGCAGGGTGCTGGGCATAGACGTTTCACCTGAGGAAAGTTGCCAGCATAAATAGTGATGTGGAGGAGACGCTATTCACATTAGTGCATCACCTTAGTACGTTGAGGCATTGTGGGTGCTCCTATGAGTTGCTGTTTGAGCTGTTGGTTCTCCTGGAGAAGCTCTAGTCCTCACATCTATCATTGCATCCTGGCTCCGGAGGGGAAGACGTGTGCCATTTGGTTTCCAGAAAGATCTCATCACGCTGGCTTCCTGGCATGTACTCAAATGTTCATATCTCAGAGGAGCTCGGGGCCTCCGTGTTGCTGAGGGTAGCTGTGGTGTTTTCAGGGCAGCCCTGGTCTTTGTTTTGAGCATGACTTCTCAGCTCCAGCGTAGAACCCTCAACCTACCAGCACAGCTCCTTCACCCCGTTGGCGTAGACTTTCTAGTTTCCACCACTGACCTTTGGGCCTTCCCAGCACAGATCCATAAAAGAGACTGGCATGAGTCCTTCTTGTGGGCTCTAGACCTCCAGTTGGACTCTTGGGAGGCATTGTCGTGAGCTCTGGGTCTTTATCTGGACTCATATGGGACATTGCTGTGGGATTCAGGCCCTTGGCTGAATATTCTATGTCTTTAGTGATGTGGATAGATTTCCTGCATTTCCTGTGTGACCATCGTAAAATAATACTATAAACTCCAAGTCCTGATTCTTATTGTTCTCTGCACAACCCTGACTACAACATACTAGTGCCTTAGCTGGCCTGATTTGCATCACAGCCAACTGAAGAGAGAAGGGAATAGCATACTGCACTCTGTACCCATTAGTATATGGAAATAAGACTTGATTTTACTAATGTTGCAGCCGTTGTTCTGCATTCAAGGGCAGTTGCTCAGACTGTCTCTCACAGTCTCCCTGCCCTCCATGTCTGGCAAGTGCTTGTGTCTGTTGACCTCATGTCCAGGACTAATTCATTTTCTGCCCATCACCACTGCCACTGACCTGGTCCAAGCCTCCTTCCTGAATCATTCCAGTAGACGTCTTTGTTTTGTTCTGTCTCCCACCCTACTCCACCCCATATGGGTGATTGAACCTAGCATCTTTACCTTGAGCTATATCCCCAGCCCTTTTTGAGACAAGATCTTGCTAAATGGCTAAGTTGCCTGGGCCGGGCCTGAATTTGAGCTCCTCCTGCTTTGACCTCCCAGAGTGCTGGGGTTACAGGCATACACTACCACGTCCGGCTCCAGTAACCTTCCAGAAGCATTGTATGCGGTTGTTAGAATGTGTATCTTTCAAAAAAAAAAAGGCTTCTGGATAAATGGGCACTGAGAATGGAGAGGAGGAACTGCTTTGGGGACCCCTTGTTTTGCTTGTTCATTAATGTCACCATACACAGTGTGTTCCTGCTCCAGGCAGACATTCAGGATTGAGCTGGTGACAGAGAATGAGGGTCATCCATGCAGAGAAGATGACAGGAAGGCTGCGGGTGCCCAGAGAGGGCAGAGGGAGAAGAAGCCGAAGCCGTAACTCCTGCAGGAAGAGCAGAGCAGAGCAGAGGAATGGGATCCTTACGGTGGAAGCCAGAGGAGCATCAGGGTCCCATGTCCTGGGGCTCCAGGAGGAGGTGGAAATCAGCGAGTAGGAGATGAGAGTCCCTAGGCAGAAGCCGGGCTGGTGGGTGGTGGAGGATGGCAGGGGTGGCTGTCGCCTGTAGGAGCCACAGCTGTCTGCAGCTGTTAGACTGCAGAATCTCAGAGCAGAGCTGCGAGCCCAGCCAGTTAAAAACTTCGATGATGGAAACTTACAGTTAAATAGTTTAATACTAAACACAGAGAAGTAAATACTGAAGACTCACTATTCTCATTTTAGTTCATCTGATTGACCGCCACACTCTTGAGGTTGTGTCTGTCCGCTGTCTGTGTGGTGGGAATATTTGATAACATAAAACGACGCCCATCTGCGCGTCTCTTCCAACTCTGCATTTAATGCTCTCTCGTCGGTAGCTTAAAACCGTCCACCCATCAGAGCTCTTTTCCCCCCGCAGAGCCGGTTGTTAAGCATTTACCAGCGCAGCCCTGGAAGAGTGATTTCAAAGCCCATATGGGAAGAAAGTAATGTTGTCATTTTTGCCAACGGGAAGAAAAAGGCGCCAGCAAACACTGTGTGCGCTTCACGGCCACGGCGGGGAAGTAGGAAGCGATTCTCCTGTGTCTTCCTTTTTTCTCTGTTACACGGAGGATTAAAGTGTGTGGGCGGCAGAGGAGAAGGCAGCAAGCGAGCCCTAGAGGATAGGAACTCAGGGCCATCCTGGCCCTCCTCTTCCTGCTTTCTGGTGAGGAAGCGAAGCAGTAAGTGAAGGAAGTGCAGCAGCTGCGAGGACCCTGTGCCGCCCAGGAAGGCTGGAGGTTGCTTTCTGCAGGATGAGGCTGTAAACGGCAGGGGAGGACGCACGAGAAAGCTGTTGGAGTGGCTTCATGTGTGTCTGAGGTTGAGAAGAGCAGCTGCCTCCAGTCTGAGCCCAAACTCCCACGTTTCTCTCCCAGAAGCAGCCACGATGGCCCAGCATGAGCTTGTAGAGACAGGAAGAGCAATAGAAAAACCAGGACAAAGACAGCTGTGTCAAAAGGCCCAGTGGAAAGCGCCTGGAGTGTTCTGATCCATAGCAGTGCTGCTTAAACTACCAGTTGCATTTGAGTCACCTGGGGTCTTTTTTGCAGTCCCAGTTTACATCCGTGGGTCTGGGGGACAGGGCTTCAGATTTTAATAAGTTCCAGGTGTTGCTAAGGCTGCTGGTCCCAGGTCTCACAGAACAGTTCAATCCTGGGGAGCCAAGAGAGAGCAATCTGAGAATGACACGTGAGGGGACTGAATGGGTGAGGACAGGGCTGGAGAGGTAGGTGTGTGCTCAGCCCAGGCACTGGGGACTGTAAGAAGCTTGGATAACATTCTGCTGTGACGGTGTGATCCGTAGGGCTTCATGCAGCCTGGGGCATGAGTGGTGTTACATGATCACATTTTCTTTCTAATAGCACTGGCTGCTGGTCAGGCAGGCAGAGGGACAGCGGGGAGACCAGAGCTGGTGTGGCTACACCAGAAAGGTGACCAGGATGGACAGAAGTGGGCAGATTGGGGATATACTTTGAAGGTGGAACTGGCAGATAGCAGGGGAGGCGCTGCTGAGGCCGCAGAGAGAGTTGGATGGTGAATCCGCAGGGCATCTCGCTTGAGATCACACCGGGAGCTGTGGGCTGGGGCTTGGCGGTGCTCGAGTGAATGCTTAGCCTGTGTGAGGCCCTCGGTGGGGATCGGAGTTGCCAGTAGAGGCGTTTTTCTGCCATTGCCAGTGGGCAAACCCAGAGCCTCCTGCAAGCTAAACACCTGTGCTACCACCTGGGCTCCACCTCCAGCCCAGCCCGGGCTCCTTCCCCAGTATGAAGAGGGACCGGAGGTGGAGGGCAGCAGAAGCTGGAGGAGGAGTGCTGGGGGAGGCGGAGATGCAGGGACTGGGGAGAAGGACAGGCACCTGAAGGCGAGTCCCTGCGGGGCTGAAGACCTGAAGAGTCTGTATCGTTTTAGTATCTTGCCCCACCCCACCTGCTGGCGTCATGGGTCATTCTCAGGGAGAAGGGCAGAGGTGCATAGGGCTGGGTCAGACCAACCCAGCCCCTGCTAATCCATCCCTGCTCGGAGGCCACCTGCTGAGAGCTAACAAGAGAAGCAACTGGCACCAGGGCAACGCCCAGGACCAGGGGAGGTCACTGCCAAGCTCTTCACTGCACTGATTTCTCTACTGATTTATTCATGGTGCCCCTCGCGACCATTTCCTTCCAATTCGTTGATTGCTATTTTTATTTTCATTATCATATTAGCTTTTGACACATGGGAGCCCCTGGGGGATGCCTTGGTTTATGAGTGTATCCTTCCAAATGAATATTTTATACCAGAGCATTTTAACCAGAGGCAGAATAACTTAGGCTAAAATTTTTATCAACCCTCTTTGCTAGGCTTCCGAGCACTGTGTGAAGAATTGCTGAGGAGTGGGTGTCGTTAATTATTAATCACTGTTAGATTAGCATGGGCTTTGCTTCTCCCCAAGCATGTATCTTAACTGTAGAGCGGGCAAGCGCCTCGGCCACCTCCTGGCTCTTCTGCTCTGGCCAGGGCCCTGGGTGTCCCATGGGCTGCTCTGGAGTTAGAGTGAGCCCATCTTCCAGGGACCCTGGTGGGGACACGTGACCCTGCTGCCCTGCACAAACTGTCTTCCTCAGCATCTGTTAGGGCGTATTGCCCTTCCTTCCCTCTGCATGGTCCATTCACAGGCCTGGTACTTCAGGACTTGAGCCTGTTCAGAAACGGCCTTTGTGTCTTCCTGGAAGAGTTAAAGACACCCTATGACAGTGATCCAGGCGCCCCCATGTTTGCAGCAGCACAATTCATTAGAGCTAAATCTCGGGAGCGTGTGATATTTACGGACCGTGGAATAGTACTCTGCCATAAAGAAGAATAAAATTGAATCATTTGAAGGAAAATGAGTGCACCTGAGACCATGATGTTAGGTGAAATGCCTCAGACACACAAGCTCAAATGTCCCTTGGCTTCTCTTAGATGAGAAACCCGAAGTACAAATAAAGAGTTAAATAAAAGGTAGATAACAGGAAACAAGGAGATCATTTGCAAATGAGCAGGGGACCAAGAGATGGAGCAGAAGAGGGAGGAGAGGGAAAGGCTGAAACAGAGTAAAGATTGTCACGCGTGCGTCCCAGCTCCCCACAGTGGATGTCACCGTTACAGACTGTAAACACACACTGAGACAGGTGAATATTTAAAAAGGGAAAATGGGCCTTTGAAAAGGTGCTGGAGTTAAAATGGTGCCTTAATCCAGTTGGACTGTGTCGTGGATGCGGGGAGCAGGGACAGGTCCCGATGTCTCAGGGGCAGGAGGAAGACGCCGTGTGCTGGCTCTCCAGAGCGTGGGGCTGCGGCCCGGCCCTCGGTACCCCGGGGGTCTGTGCCTTCCCCATCAGAGCACCCCTGGGGACGGATGGACCCAGACAAAGGGGTGCCAGCCTCCTGCAGTGTGCCCCGTCCGAATTCTCCTGCCCCCTCGAGCCCTGGGACCCTCTGCCAGCTTCCTCTGTCTTCCGCTATAGAAAGTATTACCTGCCGGATGGAAGCCCAGCACCCTGTAGACAACACTGTCTGTCTACACAGAACATGGCTTCCTGCTGGGTATGGGGACCCTTCGGGACCATTCACCATGTCCTTAGACATGGAAGGGACAGCGTGAGCCCTGGAGTCCCCAATCTACAACTTAATACGTATAACCCTGGCCAAGTCAATTATTCTTTCTGCGTCCCTGTTAAGATAAAAAGGGATAATAAAGCAAAGTCCCTCACAGGGCTTGGTGAGGATTCAGTGAGTTAGTACGTGACCTTTGCACATGATAAGCGTGTGGATTGCATTAGCATGGTGATTAGCAGCACAAGCCCGGGCTTCTCCATCTACGGCTCGGCACGGAGCTATGGATACCTACTTCATGGGATTATTCCAAGGATTAGATGAGATTATGAAGATTTTTTAAGGATGAGAGGAATGTAGAGCATGGAGCATGCAGTGTTTCTTTCCCTCCTCCTCCTATTTTAGGGCAAACCAGTGATTAAGTAACCGTTCGGCAGGAATATCCATGGGTGGGCACCTAAGCATAGCCGAGCACCCGGAGCAAGCACTGCACAGAATCAGTAAGCAGACAGCACTCGGGGGAGGCTCCTTGCACTGAGCCTGCTGTTTTCAAGACCTGCTTGTCAAGTAAATAAAAAATGTCCCAAGGACAACATGTACTCCTTGGCGTAAAATAGGCTCAGTAAATGCCTACTGAATTGAAATACGATTTTTGATTAAAAATGACGGCCTGTCCCCCTGGCTAGCCTGAGTCATCAAGAAAGATTACATTACACTCTACTTGCTGCGTCATACTTTTCCTTAAGAAAGCGGAGAAGTGAATGATAGCTTTTTAAAGCATTTCCATTCAGAATAGATGGATTGAGATAAGTGCTGAAAGGTGTCTCCGCTGCTGGAAATTTAGTGAGCCATGCAATGGTTCAATCCGGTGTTTTCTTATTTGTATGGGTTGTTTGTTTTGTTTTGTTTTGTTGTTGTTTCTGGTGCTGGTGCCAAAACCAGGCCCTTCGTACTGAGCTACATCCCAGCCCTTTAGTTTTTATTCTGAGACAGGGTCTCACTGTCATTAAATTGCCCAGCTGAGGCTTAAATTTGCAGTCCCCCTGCCTCAGCCTCTCAGAGTGCTGGAACTGCAGGTGGGCACCACCACGCCTGGCTACACCCCATTTCAATTTGCTTCATCTTTAAAGGTAACCAATACCATTTACTGTGTATGTCTGTGTTTCTGATCTCACTCCCTCTCTCGCCCCATTCCTCCTCCATCTTTGTCACCTTTTTGTTAGTTATTTTAATCCAATCATTGTCTTTTGTGTTCACTTACTCATGTACCCACTTCTGTCCTCATGGATGGACGTTTTAAATACACTTCCCTTGGACAACACTCTTTGTACAATCTCTCTGCCAAAGTTGTAGCCAGGTATTTCTGCTTTGCTGAATGGTTTAGCGAGATTCAGTCTTAAATACTTGTTGAAGTTAAGATCTAGTATGGAAGCAACAGCCTTTGGTTTTCCAAACAGAACGGATGGGTAGGAGTCCTACAAATAACAAACCCCACTGCATTTGGCATTTGTTACTCTTACAGACCACTGTATGTTTATTCCCGGTCAGGATTAAGTCATAAGAGACCCATAATGATTGCAATCAGCTTATTTTCCTCCATGAAGACAAAAGAATTATTTTCACCATTTATTTGTAATGACTTTGCTGTTCTTCTTAAAGTCACTAAAACAATGGCAATTGTTTAGTTACTCTAACTCCCTGAGGCATCTCATTTGTTGCCAGGACCTGACCAAGACCCCGACTACTTGTACCAGTGGTACCACCAAGGGTGAAATAAGAGACCAAGGCAATTTAGTCATGTGTAAGGGGACCGGGAGGTCAGTGCCTCGTGATGGGCAGAGGTGAAGCCCTCTTCGGCTGGCCCACTATTTGTTGAGCACATATTTTCCGGGAGGTGTGCTTTTCCTGGAACAGGGAGGCACTGCCATCTTGCAGAGATGAGACAAGGGTCTAAGGAAACCGTTCTTTGCCCGAGTGACTTTTACTAGACTGCTTTAAAGATCCTTGTGGTCCTCAGCAGGTCTGACCTCACCCTGTGAGTGCCACAGCATCAGGAGCCCTAGGGTTAACAAAGCAGAGCGTTTCCAGGCTCCAGTCTGGCTTACAGGGCAGGAAATGGTGGCCTGAGGTGTCCTCTAGACTCAGTTTATAATCTGTGGTCCCCAACAGTTTGTCCAAATCTTTACTTTAAATAAATGTACCGTAACTGAATCCTTTCCTCTATTTCCATATTATCCTCTGGTTCCTGATTTTTTCATGTGTTGTTTTGTGTTTTGCTTTGTTTTGTTTTCATTTTTTGAGACAGAGTCTGGCTGTGTAGTTCAGGCTGCCTGTGAACTCACATATAGCCCAGGCTGACGTCATACTCTTGGTGATCCTCCTGCCTCAGCCTCCCTTCTGGTGGGATTACAGGTGTGAGCCACCACACCCAGCTACCACATCTCTGATTTTATTGGTGAGCTGGAGCCCATCCTTGGCAATAGAGGTTTCTGGCCCAGGTCCAACTTAGGGTGCAGAACCGCCCCCCTTGGTGCCCCCATGTGGTTCTGACTCCTTCCCGACATTCCATGATTGCACAAGAGGACCCTTGCCTGTCCAGAAAGCTCGTGATCAGTCTCCACCATGGTGGGCCGTGGGGCGCAGCAGGATGTCTACCTGGAGTAGACCTAGTCTGTCCTTCTCAAAGCTTTTTCCCCTCTCCTGTCCCTCTCTAGGCTCCTTGGGCTGAGGCCTTGACCCCTTCACCCCTTGCCAGTTCTCCCATGGTGCTCTGCTTCTGCTCGACTGTGATTGGCAGACAGCCAGAGGCCAGGGTGGAAGTCTGGTCAGGAGCTGTTTCCCTCCAAAATCTGTGGCTGACCCAGCGTCTGGCCATTCAGTGTGGGACTTCCACATTCTTAAAAGGGTGGATGAATGTTTCCCAGCCTCGGAACAGGAAATGATCTGGCATACTTCAGTTTTCTACAGCCCTGCATTCTCATTACCAAAATTAGGAAATCATGTCTCAAGCTCCTTTGCAAAATCAATAGAGCCTCTGTATGTACATACGGTTCATTCCTTTTGGCATGCAGTTGGTCACTTGGCAGAGTGAGGTGGTACAGAAATTATTCATGATGGGGGTTCAACTGTTACATTCTTTCATAAGAGTACGGTTAGAATATGTGTCAGAGCCACTGAAAAACCCTTCGAGTGCCAGGAGTCATGGCACACATCTGTAAGCCCAGCACTGAGTGGATCACTACAAGTTCAAGGCCAGCCTGGGCTACATAGAGAGACCCTGTCTTAATCTCTGTTCATCAAAAAGAACAGTTTGTGTTTTCACTGTTTGATCATTTTGTATGCCTAAATCTTGTAATCTGAACTATTTTCAAGATAGCAATATGCAATATAGTAACGAGTTAATTTCCAATTTTTAAAAAATTCTGTATCATTTTTATCCTTTTTTTGTTTTTAAAATAAAAAAATAAAGATCGCAATGACATCAACAAAACAGTTGTGCCTTCTGTTTCTAGGAATTTACCCTAAAGATACCATGTTAACCAAGATATGTGTGTGAGAACACCGTGCAGAATTATCTATTGAGAAAACGTGGAGACAGTCTAGCAGTCCAGAATCAAGCCTGTGTAAAACACAACACTCAAATATATGTGACGAAATATATAACTGTTAAATTATGTTTTTGCACAGGCCTTTTCAAGTAAGAGACATTCCAAAATTTTTGAAGAATCTTTTAAAATACATCGGTTAGGTAATAATATCCCAATTTTGTGAAAAAAATGTAAAACATTTACATGTAAGCATGCTAAGACAGACAAAAATTAGGCTAATATTTATCTGCTGGTTGTATTGATGACTGAAACAATGTATAATTTTGTATTTTTCAAATACTCTACAATGAATATGTTACTTTCTTACTCCAAAGAACAGTTGTCATTTGTCAAAATAATTCATATACCAAAGCAAAATCAAACAAAAACACTAAAAGCCTTTGCCTGGTTTCTTGTTTTTGTTTTCGAGGTTTTTTGTTTGTTTGTTTGTTTTGTTTTTGAGACAGGGTCTCACTATGTAGCCCAGGCTGGCCTCAAATTTGCAGCAATCCTCCTGCCTCAGCTTCCTGAGGGCTGGGATTGCAGGCATACCCCACCCACCCTGCCCAGTTTCCTTCTTTCTTCTTCTTCTTCTTCTTTTTTTTTTTTTTTCTTAACTGTTTCCTTTATCCTTCTCACTGATACAGGAAAAAGAGGAACTAATATTTATGGTGCTAAGAATTGATATGGTTTCTGTAACCACATGGAAACCACAGCTTTTCCACTTCAAAGATAAAGAAACAAAGTAACATGCACACACCAAGTGGTGGGACAGCAAGATGGGAGTTTAGGGCAGTGATGGTGAATCTTTCAGAGCTTTCAATGATAATAAACAGCTGGCTGCAGCACATGCGCCATAGGGTCCCCACCACTGGCTTAGGGGACACACTCCTAACACATGTTCATTGCCGTTTTATGCCATTCCCAGTGGTGATTATGCTTGGGCTGTTCTGATCTGGTCTGGTCTGGCCTGGCCTGGTCTGGTCTGGTCTGGTCTGGTCTGGTTTGAGGCAGAATCTTCCTATGTTGCCTCAGCTGCTTTCAGACTCCTGAGCTGGAGAAATTTTCCTGCCTCTGTCTCCGGAGTAGCTGGGACTGCTGGTGTGCCTAGCCAAGCCCAGGTGTCTTTACAGTTGCACCTTGGGCTTTCTCATTTACTCAGGACCAGAGATTCCTCTTAGTGCCAAGGAAGCCACAATTGATTAAGAGTTAGAGGCTGGGATATTAGAGCCCTTGCCTAGCAATTATCAAGGTGCAGGATTTAAGTCCCAGCCACCAACAAACTTTCTTTCAGTAACAGATGCTTGACTTCCTATAAAATTTCCATTCTAGCTAAATTTTTTGTTAGCTAAGGTTTTGCCTAAGTAGTAGCAACTCTTGGAATAATTATACTAAAAATATTGTCTCATGAGTCTGAATAAAACAGCAATTATGGCTGCCCAAACAAGCTAGCACTGGCATTGTTTTGCACCTGTTTTGTTATTTGGGTGCAGTCATCATTGTAAATAGACGTCCGAAACATAATTGTTGGTCTGAGGTGGCTGAAGGAGCTGTCATCTCCCCAGTCCCTCACAGATGATGCTCCTTGCTGGTCCACTTGAATTCTGCCTGACAGATTGCAGGAAGCCTCAGGCGGGGACTGCCTGGGCTTCAAACCCCAACATGCTAGCTGGGCACTGTGGCACATGTCCACAATCCCAGATACTCAGGAGGCTGAGGCAAGAGGATCCACTTAACCTGGGAATTCAAGACCAACCTGGGCAACATAATGGGACTAGTCTCAAAAAAAGGGGGAAAGAAAAAAAAAAAAGAATATCGCCTTTTTACTTCAAGGCCAGCGTGACTGAGAAATCAACCTTTCATGATCCATGGCACCTGGAACTGACACAGCTTCTAATTATGTCTCAAGTGCAGTGTTGCTATTTGTGTAGGCAGATGCCCAGCATTGGGCAACAATGACCCCTGTATCCCGCTTATCCTGGGACCAGGAAAAACTGAGCAGGCGCCTGGATTGAGAAAACCCCTCACCATTATTATTTACATTTTACGACAAGGCAGATAAGCAGCTTTCCCAAGGTCATGGGACTCTGGACCTGTGTCACGCATTGAGTGCTACTCACACTCCCCGTGCTACTTCCACACTCAGCTGCTGAGCACCTGCAACATGGCAGGTGCAAACTGTCAAGTGTGAATCTGAACTCTTAAGTGTAAATGATGCCCTGGACTTCAAGACTGGAGTCAAAAGGAAAGATGTAAAGTATCTCTTCCGTTTGAGACAGGGCCTTGCTAAGCTGCTGAGGCTGACCTTGGACATTTAATCCTCCTGACTCAGCCTCTAGAGTATCTGGGATTAAGAGTTCCTGGTAGCATACTTCGTTAATTCTTGAGAACAGTGGTGCAGGTAAGGCAAGGATAGGTTGTTTGGGGCTAGCTTTTTGTTTTTGTCTTTGTTTGACAGGGTCTCACTATGTAGCTCAGGCTCATCTTAAACTCACTATGTAGCCCAGCCTGGCCTTCAATTTGCAGCAATCTTCCCAAGTGCTGGGATTACAGATGTGTGTCACCACACTCAGCCAGGGCTGGCATTTTTGATCTCTAGGTTTCAAGGCTGATTATTTTCCAGTTAGGTCTCATTTTGTTGCAGGCAGCTGAGTTAGTTAGAAATATTATAGGCAGTGAGACAGGGCTAAGTCCTCAAAGGAGCCAGTGCAGACACCTTACAACTGCTGGGGAGACAGACACCTACTGCTGTGGGCCAGGCCTCAAGACAAAGGATCAAACAAATGCATCCACATCCTAGGGACTGATACTCTAATTAGTTCCCTCACACCCGGAGAAAGCCTGGAGTCACTATCCCATCCCCCTAGGGAAGAGTCACTGCTAAGAATGCCCACTTTCTATGGGATTTGCTTTCCCATTTGTCCCTAATGTAATCAATTTTACCTGAACTATTGATCTTATTGGCTAACTACAGTTATGTCCCACCTTATGCCCATCTGCCTTGTGAGCTCCCAGTCTCCCCCACCTTATCCCAAGGTCTTACTCTATAAAAGTCCCTGGAAAAGACAAGAGTCCTGGCCAACCCGCTCGGGACCCCTTCTGTCTCTCTCCAGACAGAAGCTTTCTTTCTCTCAGTAAATATATTCTACTCTTAACCTCCATTGTTTCTAAAATTCATTCTTCGATTTTAGAGGACACGAACTCGTGGACATAGTAGGTTGGGAGTTTCATTCCCCTATATCAGTTTTTTTGGGGGGGGACACAATAAAATACCGTTTGGTCTTGCAAAAGGTGGCAGTCTTGTCACCTGCAGCAGCATAGATGAACCTGGAGGACATTATGCTAAGTGTGATAAGCTGGAAACAGGCTAACAGACACTGCATTATTACATTTATATGTGCGATCTAAAAGGAGCGAGCTCGTATCAGCAGAGTAGAAGAGCAGTTTCCGGGAAGTAGGGCTGGCAGGTCAGGAAATGGATAGACAGTGGTCAAAAGATAAAAAAATTGGTTTTGACAGAAGGAATAAGTTCTAGAGCTCTGTTTTACAGCATGGTGACTGTAGTTAATAATGCATTTTATGTTTAAAAGTTGCTGAGTAGGTCACACATCCATTAGCTCAACGCAGCCATCCCTCAGTGTGTACCTGCGTGTACCTGCTCGTTACACACCTTACAAATACAGTGCACCTGCGTGTACCTGCTCGTTACACACCTTACAAATACAGTGCACCTGCGTGTACCTGCTCGTTACACACCTTACAAATACAGTGCACCTGCGTGTACCTGCTCGTTACACACCTTACAAATACAGTGCACCTGCGTGTACCTGCTCGTTACACAC
>PVLA01017423.1:0-17428 GCA_004027455.1 Hydrochoerus hydrochaeris
GATTCCTGTCTCTCCAGGGCTGAGATTCCTGTCTCTCCAGGGCTGCGATTCCTGTCTCTCCAGGGCTGAGATTCCTGTCTCTCCAGGGCTGAGATTCCTGTCTCTCCAGGGCTGAGATTCCTGTCTCACAGAGCTCTGCCCTCTCTCCTGACCTAGTGTTTGGATTGAGACAAAGAAGCGGGTGGGGTTGTCTGGAGGATGCTAAAGTGCAGTTCTGCCATCTACATCACTTGGAATAATGAAAGACTGAGGACACACACGTGCCTGCCCCGAGGGAAATACACATTTTCCTGGGTAGCAGCGAGCTCTTAGGGCATTTCCACCCAACCTGGTATTTCCGACCCCCAAGTCCCACGGTTATCTGGGCTCCATTACAGCACCGCAGCTGCACCACTCTCCCACTTACGCGTCATTTCCTGTCCCGTGACGGGATCGCTGGCCTCCTCCCCGAACATGGCGTAAACCGTCACCGTGTATTCCGTGTTGGGGACCAGCCCAGTGAGCTCGATGTCCGTGTGGGTTTCTCCAATTTTCATCTGGGAAGAACACACATCATGAGATCGTGGGCCGGGCCGTGCTGTTCCCACCGACTGGCGTGGAACCGAACAAAGGTGAGGCTGGAAGAAGACTCTGCGTCTCCTCACGACCCCTCCCTTGGACAGCCCACAGCCCTGGCACTGTCCTTCCCGGTTCCTGTGAGGGAGAGGAGATACTAAATCACAGAGAAGGGAACATGCCGAGCCTGCGGCGCTGGGGTAACGTTTACATCCCACCAATGGCGGTGGCAGCCAGGATGATGAGGTCCAGGGTTCGGGGCCCAGGGAGGCCGAGGGAACTGGGTCGGGGACTCTGCAGGGTGTGCTCTTCAGCCCAAGCGGGTGTCGACTGTCACTGCTCACTGATTCAAACCCGTCTGGGGCCGGGGACCCTGTTTTTGCTCTAAGCACGATTAAGCTGGGCTGGGTTTGTCCTTGTTGGACAGCGGGTCCAGTCTAATGGGACTGCAGTCACTTCCGGTGACCAGAGGAGCGGGTCCACCTCAACCTGGAGGTTGGCCACACTCAGCCTGGCCACGGTCTTTTCGGTTCCAGGCTAACCCTTCTGACCTCTGCAGTTGGTTGGCCAAGCCACTCATCCCAGTCATGTGAGTAGAAGGTTTTATGGTTTAGAAGCATAGAAAATATCACCAGTCTCCAGTCACACAGCCGCAGGGTCACTGTCCAATCAAACGTCCAAACTGAACTATCTCTGCATAAATCACCTCCATGTACAGGAAGTAATGTGATGCTGTGAGCCCCGCTCCGGTTTAATAAAGATGAAAATCCGGTCACATGGGCTTCGGGTATTATTTTAGAAAGAACAAATATATTTAGACAAGGCTAGAGTTCTCTCACCTTCACTCTGTTCCCCGCCTCTGCCTTGATCCCAATGTCTGTCTGAGTCTAGTTTTAAAAGCTTCTGTGCATGTATGCACACATACACTACTCACGTACGGTTCTCGGGGTTTAACTGGATATACAAACGATGTCATAGCAACGTAATCTTGCTACGACTTCTTGCTTTTCTCCTCTGTCAGTATTTTCTCTCATGCGGGGACAGAGCTGATGTGAATTCCTTCACAGGCTCCTGAGTATAAACACACCCCTATGTCCCAGTCCTCCGCTGAGGAGCACGTTCGTTCCCTGCGGTGTTGTGTTTCAACCATTTGTACTGAAAATTCTTGCAGGGCGCTGCCCTCTGCTACATATCTAAACATGATGAAATATTTCAAAATAGCGTCCAAGTAGCTGAACTAGCTTCAATGCCTACAGCCTTCAAGGGCTGATGGTTTCTCTCCATCTCACCGCCATTCGATATCAACAGACTTCAGAAAGGTTTTGCTAATCTGTCAGGTGTGAACTAGTATTCTTTCCACTTTTATTTTTCTCTTTTCCAGTGAGACAGAGCTTAATTCCAAAACCATTTTTAAGTATTTCTTCTGCCAAAGTCATTCAGATCAACTTTCCATCCAAATGAAAAAAAATTTTTTTTTCCAAACCTTGGATATAAGAGAATATCTGTCATCAACACTCTATTCACTCTGTTTTTTAACTCTAAAGTTTTGGTCATGAGTGGCAGATTTGAGACAGAGTCTGAGAATCAAGTTCCAAACTGCCTCTTATTCACTCTACCCGCCTCTCCAAAGCTCTTTGGAGGGGTAGAGAATTTGTCCTATGTCTGAATTGTAGCAAGTGCCCCTCCTAAATTAAAAATGAGATCTAAGGTCAAGTGCATGCCTGTAATCCTAGCACTCGGGAGGCTGAGGCAGGAGAATTGCCCTAAGTTTGTAGCTACATAGTGAGTCCAAGGCCAGCCTGAACTCCATAGTGAGACTCCACCTCATAAACTTAGAAAAAATCTAAAATCAATTCAAAGTCAAGTATTCATACTTTAAAATAGAAAGGCAAAATTAATATTAATGAGATATATTTGTCTATCTCTCAAATTAATAAGACAAAATTAATTCAAGTTATATGGGCAAAATGGTTACCTGCATACAGTAAAATAAATTTTACTAACTTTGTCTAGAGCCATCTGGTAATAACTAATACAAGCTTTAATAATTCATCTACCTTTGAAAAAGAAATGTAAATTCTAAGCAAATAACTGAGCAGTCATGCAATGATACATGGGAAGACTGGTAAGAAAGTTGTGCCAGCTCCATGACAACAACATGAAATTACACACAGTGTGTGCACATCAGCAGTGACCCACCAGGGCTGCAGAAAACGAACAGATACGTTTTCAACGGAAGTGGAAAGGCTTTCACAGTAAACAGCGAAGCGACAGACTGCGAGGCTATTTCATTTGCTGCACTAAATATCTGCTGGATGTTAACGATGGTTATCTCTGGCTGGTAAGACTTCTGGTGATGGTTGTTTGTTTGTTTACCAATCTGAATGTGCTAAATTTCCCTCATTAGATTTTTGCACTGCAAACGTGGGCTCCTGGTACGGCAGCAGGCACACAGGACTCACCTCCTTCTCGTCCCCTGCCAGCCCCTCTGTGAGTGGTGCGTAGAGGACCAGGTACCCCGTGGCGCCCGGCACCGGGTCCCACTTGACTCGCAAGCTGGTCTCGGTCACACCGTACAGCTCCAGGTCAGAAGCCATGGGCAAAGCAACTGCAAGAGATTCATGTCCCTGTTCAGCCACTGAGAAATATCCTTGCCAAACTGGGTGGAAACTGAGATGGAGCATATTCCAAGGTAGGGGACAGGGGGTTAGGACACGTGTCAAGGGCCTGGCTTCTAAATGCTAGTGACAACCATGGAATGCTGCCAGGTACAACTCTAGACCCTCCGTAAGGTGACGCTGCTTCCTCTTCCAATCTCATTGTCAAGTTCTGAGCTTGGCTTGCCCTGGCGGCTCTGGGTACACATTTCTGCAGAGCCTCGAGGCACGAACGGCTCACAGGGCTGTGGTTTCCCTTACTAGACTAAAAGCATCTCAAAAGCTAGGGTGGTCCCTCCAGTATTTCTGCCAAGTTGGAGCCTTAACACCCACAGGACAGGCTGCTGCCAGCCATACACTCAGCAGTGTGCAGGGGACAGCTGTCACCCCGAGAAGCCCAGGCGGGGTGCCCACCAAGGCATGGGGTCCGGTCCACAGGGGAAACGGCGCAGAGTGAAATACGTACGCGTGGTTTCTGTTGCCCGCAGGCCCTCACTGGTGGTGTGGACGTAGACAGCAAAGACAGATATCTGGTATTCGGTTAGAGACATCAGGTTTTTCAGCACGAGGGAAGTCACACTTCTGTCCACCACCACCTGGGTAAGAGGAGCGTGAGGGGTCAGACAGAGCACACACGCCAAGCTGGAACCAAAGCACGAGTGTCTCCCGCGAGAGCCCTGCACCACGCGTGTTAGCACTGCCATCCCATCTTCCTTTCTGGTGCAGCAATGAACGGTCCCCGAGTTCCCGCATGGAGCCCCGTGTCCTTTAGGAACTGTGTCTAAAGTTATCCGCTAATTCACACTTATTGAAAACTGTGCCCTCTCCAGGGTCCTTGCTATCGTCCTCTCTACTCCATCAACTGGACACGCACTTGTTTCCACGGTACACTGGGAAACATTTAAAAGGCACATTAGACATTTTAAAAAAAGACATAGAAAGCTTCACGATCTACTTCTCCACCATTTGAAAACCTCACAAATCCTGCCATCATGCAAAAGAAAATTGTGAAACAGAGAAAGGTCAATCCGAGGTGAGAACGGCAGAGGGAAAAGAGGGCTTCACTGTGTTTTAATTTATCATCTGTGAATAGCTGAATCGAAGGTAGGAGTGGAGAGAAGCCAGTCATCTGGTGATGAGTGTTCTCTTCAAGCCATGAAAAATGCTGGCAGCTTCCTCGTGGCTTTTCACCAGCATGAATCTCTAAAAATGCTCAGGAAACTTCGAATCCCATGGCACCGGGCCAGTTTATCACCTTAGGATTTGCAGTTTCCAGACTTTACTAAGGCAGAGGGCTCAGGCTACCCCAAGGTTTGGAAAAAAAAAAAAAGAATGATTATATAAAGGCGCTTCTGCCAGATAAATAAGTGCTAATAACCTTTGCTTCCTAACTCACTAAGGTTTAGAAGAAATGTAAGCTAGAAATGCAGATCTGACTGGTCCTGACGGTTGTGTGGCGGATGGACGAAAAAAGATGATAAATACCACACAGCTCAGAGAGATGGAAGAGCAATACGCAAGTGAGGAAATGGATTTGGGTCGAATTATTTAAAGTATTTACGGATAAAAGGCAGAGTTTGGAAACAGCGTCTCCTCATTACCTCCTCCGGCTTTCCACCTCTGGTAGGGTAATACACGACCCTGTATTTCTGCACGTTGCCTGGGGCATGAGTCCAGTTAACCATGAAGCTCCTGGCGGTGACTTCCGATGTAACCAGCTCAGTCGGCGGCCCGGTGGTGGTGAGGGCTGAGGCTGAATTAAAGAAATTGAGCAAATAAACCTCCTGCCCAAAGTTATCCCCACATACCTAAGAAATCTCATCTGCCAGAAATGACCAGTGGTTTCATGCTGCCTCCAAGGTCTTCATCCATGAATACATCGGTGTGGTTATTAATTCCTGCATTTGTTCAAACGTTATTACCCAGTAGGTACCTCGCTCTGCACTAGGCCCTGAGGTTACCAATGGAAATAAGGCGTCTTTCTGACTCCTGGGAACGCTCTTCAAGGCGTTGCTAGTAAGTAATAAAAACAGCACTGGCTGAGGACACGCGCATCTTGAAGCACTTCTGTGCTCTTCAGCAGGACTAATTCTCAGTAGTGACTATTATTGTCCAAGATTCGTGCACAAGAAAACCAAAGTATAATAAAGCTAATTAACTAGACCAGTATCTTTCAGAGCTGAGAGTGATAGTCTTTAACATCAGAGAATAGTTTCTGTGTCAAAGACTTCGACTATTGCTGAGTACCTAAAAATAAAAAGAAATTTAAAAAAAAAAAGCAACTAATGGATACCGAGTGTCACACTGAGCCAAGGGCTATGGTGGCAGCAGTGCATTACGTGCATGGGGAGGAAGTGGTTCTACCCAGATGTGGGCTGTGACAAGCTGGCAGAAAGGTGAGCAGAGACCCGGACACGTGGAGTTCTCAGCCTTTAGGAGCTGAACGGACTTTAATAACACGACCACGGAAAGAACCATGGTTCCGAGGGTTCGCACGGGCAGGCAGTGAGTCACACGCAGCTTCCTCATCCTCAGCCTCGGGTCGGTGTGGGGCCGGGTCTACAGGAGTCCCCTTCTGAAGCCCAGAGAAATTTGTTCAAGACCCTGCTGCTTGGATGCCCAGCCTGGCTCCAAGAGTTCTCACCCGGGGAAGAAGAACAACGGAAGACAGAAGACTGGAGACAGAAAGGGTCAGGTCACACTCCTGCGGACAATCGTGGCAAAAAATAAAAGCCGACTCAAATTCGACACTGCTCCCCCTGCGGAGACCACACCCTGGTCAGCCAGGTGTAACCTTCGGATCAAGGACAGGATGAGAAACAAGGTTAGAAAAACAAAAATTCCATGACGAATTGGTTCCCAGGAAGACAGGGCCATTCCTCCCTCTAGGTCTAACAAAACCTTCCAACGGTGTATGCAAGGCAGGCACAGGGGTCACTGAAATTAGAAGAAAAGGACAATCGATGGAGAAGAAACACCAAAGCAGTGAGTTTCCTTTTTTTGTTTTTTATTCACATATTCCAGACATGGAGATAATGTACCTGGCAACCTATAAGCATCCACAGATAGAGACAAAAGACGCTCCAATAAAGCCTGCGGCCTCTCTCGAAGGGCCGGGAAAGCCAGCCCCCAGAGATGGAACGTTTTCGGCATCAACTGCTCTGCTCCGCATAAGCACAGACCAAGACGTGGCCACCCCACCACGACAGCCAAGGCCACGTGGGAGCCCACGCTCGGCCCCTTCTCAGTGGTGACAGTGGCCATGATGTCTGCCCTGTCTGTCTCGCCAGCCACACAGGGACAGGGAGTGAAGTACACTCCCCCCGCACCCATCTGTGATCCCGGGGGGATGGCAGGGAGTGCCTGCCCATTCCCAGCCCCTCCCGGCAGTAGCAGGTGCCACCTCCTCAGACCCTGGTGTGGCCTCGGGGGACACCTCCTGTTACTCAGGCCCTCCCGCTGTCCTGCAGCAGGAGGCCACACTCACAGCAGCTCCTCGTGGGGATCCGCAGCTCCTCCTACCTGGGATCCGTAGTGAGGGGTCTCACTTCTCAGTAGAACAAGAGTAGAAGTAAAAAGGGGCCTCATCTCCTAGACCATTAAAGGAGACCAGATGAGCACCCTGATTGTTCCCACCAACTCCACAAATAAAACAGCTCCCCTCCCCCTTCCCCTGACCAAGAGATGCTGGAGGAACCCAGAAAGTCAGAAGCCACAGCCATGGAAACCACTCCGGTGGACAAGCGCCACTTTGACGGAGGTAAAAGAAAACGGTAAAACTCTCCATCAGGAAATAGAAAGCTCTCACAAAGAATTAAACAGTACAACGAGGAACCGAGTGGAAATTTTAGATCTAAAACTGTATAACAAAAAAAGAAAATTTAAAACCTGATGTACTAAACGGCAGAGTTGAGTCAACAGGGGAAAGAATCGGTGAGTTTCATGTGAGGAAGCAGAAGCTGATGCAGAAAAGAGAGAGAATGCTGACTTTGAGAATTAACAGAGCCAGAGAGAACAAGGCCGCACCACAAACAAGCCCAGTCTGGGAGCCAGAGCCACACGCAGGCCACCACTGGACTGGGAATTGCCAGACCCAGCTCCTTCCAGTGCGTGGGCTGGCAAACAAGAGGTACCAGTCCCCACCACCGCCACCACCTCAGTGACCGGCTTGTCCTGAGAAGCACAGGCTGTGATGACAGCTGTGCAGGTGAAGCGCAGTTGGAGGCCTGTGGTGCTTGGGTGCTTCACGGACCTTGCAGGCCTAGGGCCAGCGGGCTGATCACGGGTCCAGAGGACAGTGTGGCATCTGGGGGAATCTCCATCTGAGGGCTGCAGCCATGGCTGACGCCCTAGGGTCATGTTTTGAGGTTCTATATCATTTCCACTGTTTTGTTGGGTTGGGTTTTATTCTCTTTTATTTTGTTTGATTATGTTAAATCTAATGGCCGGAGAAGATATTTCAAGGATAACAAGATATATTATGGTAGCAATTTTGAATTTGCTACAGGTTTGTTTTGAAGTCTTTTATTGCATTCATTGTTTTGTTTTTATTGTTTCTATTCTACTCTGTTCTGGTTGGTTTTTACTATGTCCAAAGTTATCTGCAGCTATTTTGCAGACATCAAGAGGCATCATGGTAACCGTTGCTGATTTCCTAATGTGTTGAAGTCCTGTGTCTCTTACACTGGTTTGTTTTGATTGGTTTTATTCTGTTTTATCCTCTTTAAAATAAAAAATAATGATAATAATTAACAGTCTCCAAAACATGGGGCGTTCTGACAACATATCTCAAATTGAGGGAAGGAAACCAGGGCTCAAAAAGCACTGAAGAAAGTGCCTGGGTTTACCCCAAACCAGACAGGATGGCGGGACCAGGAAGGCGAGTCACAGCGGAGCCTTGCTCTGGAAACTAACTGCAAAGGGGCTGGGAGGAGGGAGCTGACCTCCTGGGGAGAGGGGAGCTGACCTCCTGGGGAGAGGGGAGCTGACCTCCTGGTGGGGGACAGCGGGGGTAGGGGGTGGGGGGATGGGGGGGTGGGGAGGTGGTCTGCTCCTCAATGAGGTGGCAGCACAAGGGGACCAAAATGTTGACTGGACCAAAAAAACAAGAAAGGATGACGAGGAAAACACAGCTTTTGTGTCTAGGAGGGGCAGCGGGCTGGAGGGAAGGGATAGGGGAAACAAAGCAGCAAAATGCATCCTGTGCAGCTATGAATCCCCTGTGAAGAGGGGGAATGTAGATCTGAGCTCTTTATCTAAACTGTTTCGATAAACTTAATTAATTTTCTAAAAATACAACATGAAAAGGAAACAACGGCCTGACACTTCTCAAGTGTTGAGGGAAAAGAACTGTCAATCCAGATCTGTAGATCCAGCAAAAATATCTTTCAGGAGTGAGGGGAACTGACACAGCCGGGTGAAGGAAGCATGAGAGAAGTCGGTAGCAATGGATCTGTCTTCAAAGAATGACTAACGCATTTCTTACCCAGGAAAAAGCGATTTTTTTGAAAAAGAAATCCTAGATCCTCAGGAAGAGCAACTGAAAGCATAAAAATAAGTGAAATGCAATATACTTCACTTCTTCCCTTGAGTTTTCTACATGGCGTTTGATGATTGAAGCAGGAATTAAAATATTTCTCATGTGGTTCCCAGCATCCAGAGAGAAATACTTAAGACAACTGTATGCCACACACATGTGGTCATGGAGTTGAAGGCAGTTTCTAAGCCTTCCCTGCCCCGTGGCCGGAGGAAGCAGAGGGTACAGCTGAGGGCCCCCGCCACCCCGCCCCGCCAGCGAAGGAGCAAAGGCAAACTACAAAGCGCTCTACACACATTCCGCACAGCTGCGCCATGACTCGGTGCACCGAGAGTGAGAACTTCCCTCCTGCGACCACGGGAGTGAGCAAGGACGTTCACCCTCAGGGGGTTTATCCCAGTGAGTGTGAGGCAAGAAAAGGAACTAAAAGTTACTAGGATGAAAAGGAAAGCAATCAGATCACCCCTCTGTGCAGACAGTGGGGGTTTTTTTGTTGTTGTTTTGTTTTTTGTCTGAGACAGGGTCTCACTATGCAGTTCAGGCTGGCCTTGAGCTCACTTTGTAGCCCAGGCTGGCCTTGAACTTGCAATGATCCTCCTGCCTCAGCCTCCTGAGTGCTGGGATGACAGGCCTGTGCCTCCATACCTGGTTCTTCAGACAGTGTGATTCTCCACATCAAAAATTTCCAAAAATGTAGAGGAAAAACTCTTAGACTAATTAGCAAGATCCTAACACATAAGACTAATATTTAAAAATCAGATTTGTTTCTAGTTACAGGCAACGAACATGTGGCTACTAAAATTAAAAAACAACAAAAGTAAGTCAAACAAAATTAAATACTTAGGTGTAATTCCCATAAAACTTGAATAGGGCATAAGTATATCATAATGATAAGTCCTGAAAACTACTGATGAAAGAAATCGAGGAATAGCTAAATAAATGGAGTCTCACACTGATGTTCAGGGGTTGGGTGAGTCAACAAAGACACAATGATGTTTGTTCCTAAAACTGGTATTTGATAATTGATTTTTGATAGCTAATTTATTGCTATTCCTATTAAAATCCCAGGAAGATTTTTTTTGTAGGATAAAGACTACACTAATGTTTAATGGGAAGGTAAAGGAACTAGAAGAATAAAATCAATTTTTTAAAAAAGAATGACGAAGTTGAAGAGATATTTCCTAAAAGACGACATGACCACAGAGGGGGAATAAATGCGCCAGGAGCCGGTCAACCCCGTCAGCTGCGAGGGCAGCGAAAAGTGACAGCGCAGTGCCGTGCCAGCACACGGGTCCCAGAACAACCACAACACAAACAGCAGGGGTGACCGACGCTGGTGACGCGACACTCAGAGCCCGGTCCCCTGTCCATCGCCAGTGGGAGTGAAACACTCTCCGGCCACTCTGCCAGGAGTCTGGCGGCTCTGGGATGAGGCAAAGGACACGGCCCTCGGCCCTCGGACGCGGCCTGCAGCTGCACCGCTGGACGATGTTCCAGACAAGAATCGATGCACAGATGTTCACAGCCCAGACCTGGAAGGGCTCGACCCAGCTGCGCGTCCACCCGAGGGCCCTGACGCCCTGGGAGGGGCTGGAGCAAATGTCTGCGGATCCTGGGAGAAGCAGCCACCCCCAAGGGCTTGGCCGCCTGAGCGTTTGTTAAGTGCTTTTGAAAGCAAAGCAAATTGGGAAGGAGAAAGGTTAGTGGACGTGGGAGTAGGGGAGAGTGGCGGAGGGTCGGGCAGGGTGGTTCTGAACGGGCCAGGCGTGCATTCTTGTGGGGTGTCAGGAACCTGCTCACAAGTGACAGGGCTCCAGCTCTGCAGGGCGTCACCTCCTCGTTACTTCTCACAGCCCTACGGCACTGTGATGATCTCAAAATCAAATGCCTGGTCCTCCAAATGACCCGCAGGCGCCCACTGAGCACATCAGCTGGCCTCAGAGCGGCCAGCTGCTTCCTAGCTACGCTGATGGTTCGGGTGTCTGGATGGAGACAGCAGCGTGGAGAAACACTGTGCACGGTAAACCCAGTACCCCGAAGCCCAAGGCAGGAGGATCGTGAGTTCAAGGCCAAGATGGACCACAGAGAAAGACCCTGACTCGAGAGAAAAAGAGGGAGAAAGAGAAAAGGAAGGCAGGGGAAGGGAGGGGAGGGGAGGAGGGAAAGAGGAGAGGGGAGGGCAGGGGAGGGGAGGAGGGAGAATGGGGGAGGGGAGGGGAGGGGGGAGGGAAGGACGGCCTGGCCCCTCAGTACCTCTGATCTCCCTGTCCTGCTCCTCCACCCCGGAGCACACCGTGCGCGTCAGGCTGTCCACCACCGTGTGCATCAGGTTGAACTCGGCCACGTTGTACACATGGCTGCTGTCGGGCTCCGAGGCGATCTCCTGCAGCTCGCTCAGGTCCGCGTTCTTCACGCCTGGCGTGGAGGGAACAGGAATGTGTGACGATTGGGCCTCCTCCTCCTGTCCCCACCACCGACAGGCGCCTGCCACTCGGCTCTTGGCTGTGGCAGATACCACAGTGCTTCCACACAAGCACACACGAGTGTAAACACTGTGGCTGGCAGCACCGGCCTGGGGTCCTAGCTGCTTAGAAGGCTGAGGCAGGAGGATTTCCTGAGCCCAGAAGTTCAAAGCCAGCCTGTGCTTCCTCCGGGGACCCCATTTCAAATAAATCAATCTGCACACAAAATAATTGGATGAAGTGAAGCACGTAGCTAACTCATATCTATTACATCACATTAAGCAATAAATCTGTCTCTACTAAATGATTCAGAGTGAAAATAAACAAGAAAACCTAACAGCAGGAATGGCTATTCTCAATGAAATGAAAGCAACTCTGTCCTGCAGCCGGCAGCTGGGCCATCGTCCCAAGGGGCCGAGTCACACCCTGCAGTCAGGGATTCCGTGGTACACGTCGGCCGCCTTCAAGCAACAGGTTTCATGCTGGTTTTTAAAATCTGCTTCACAATCATTTTTGAATGGGTACCAATTTGGCTCAGTATATCCTAACAGGAAGATGATCTGGAAAAACTAACTTCTGTCCTGTGTGGATACTGCAGAATCAAGAGGCATTAATCCCATACCTTAAGCGGTCCACGTGTTAGCTCTAGATTTCTGTAGGTTTAGTTACAGGGAGACACGCCCCTCTGATGACAATTGTATGTATTTAGAATTAGAATTGTGCAGCACTAAATCAAAGGAAAGCGCAGGGGACGTGCATCCAGTGCAATCTGCTGTCCCGTCATCACTGTGGTTCAGCGGGTGCCAACAGGAGCGCTGTGGCCCCTCGCGGGTCCCTGGAGTCCAGAGCGACAGGCCACGCTGAGCCTGAAATCCGCAGATGTCAGCGCAGGGCAGCGCTCGCTCTTGCAGGGGTTTTATGTACGTGAATGCACTTAACCCTCACAACCAACGTGTGGGTTACACTCTTTTTTCTGGTACTTACAGGGTAATAAACATACAGAGAGTGAGTTGGCACGGGGCTCCCAGCGTGAGTACGTTCACCAGTGAAGCAGACAGTAAAGCCAAGACGGATGGGTGAGGCCTCCGGAGTGAGGGCGGATTTCCCTCCCCCAGCATCAGCAGACAAAGGGGCCTTCCATCGCAGCCCTGCAGCTCAGTCACAGGAGGGCACCGAAGTGGGACCTCGGGAGCACCGAGGAGAGCAGACCTGGCCGCAGGAGCTGTCTAAGGAGACGTCCGCTGTACCAGCGATCTCCCAGCCTCGGCGTACTGAGCAACAAAGCTGCCTTGTCTCCGAACTTCGTGCTATTGTGGTCATCAGATAATAAATGCTCCTGATTTCCAGGTAATTTCCAAAGAAAAAGTCCAAGTCACAGCTGGTGACTCAGGCTTTGTTGAAAAACTCATCCATTCATTGTTCGCAAGAGCAGAAAAGGCAGAACAAACACATGAACTAATCCCTGCCCGGCCCAAGGCTTCTGCAGACACTGCCTGTGTAGGATGGAGGGATAAAGAAGACTTGGGGAAAAACTCCCTGCAATGCTTTTTTGCCCGAAGGATTTCTTCTAAAGTAGTTTCCAGAGTGAATGCTTGGATTAACAGAACATTGGGTGGACCCACGCCGGGGCCTGCAGCTGGGTGACAGGAACTCTACCTCGTCACACAGTTGACACTGACAAGTTTGGACTCATAAGAACATCCAAAAGATTCTCACGAATGCTATAAATATATATTTAATTATCTAGGTAGCAAAACAAAATGATTCTAAAATTTAAAACAAAAGAATATCCTAGAAAAAATGACTGTCTCTGTCTGTCTCTCTGTCTCTCTCTCTCTCTGTCTTTCCGTCTCTCTCTCTTCTTTGAATGGGAAAGAGAAAGCTGTTGTGTAAGGATTTCACTTTGTTTTTGTGCCCAGCACTCAACACAATGCTTAGCACGTGATAAATGAGCAACTACTTCTTGAGGGAAACTTTCCGTAACCCAGGTTTTGAGCAGCGACTCTAAGCCTAGGCAAGAACTTCTCTCTCCTAGATAACTGCGAATGGCACACCAGGGAACTTCCGGGCGATGAACGTTCAAGGCAAACAAACTTGAATCCATTCCCAGGATGGAGCTTCGGACTTGTCTTCCCACCGGAGTTACCATACAGTTAAAGTCATTTAGTTTATGCCCACGGAGGTTCCAGGACGGCTGGCAATGTGGTCAAAGGTAAGGGCTGTTTCCGTGCGGTTTGCAGCCCTCACCAGCATCTGCAGTGTAAATGCCCAGCGAGGACTTGCTTCCCACAATCAGTGTGAGGTCAAAGGGTGCAGAAGTGGGGGAGCCCTGGCTCTGCAGGCTGGTCCGAGAGGCAGCCCCCTGCCGCCCCACGAGCTCGCCCTGCAAACAACAGCACCCGACTTACACGACAAGGCGTGGGCACAATGCGTTCCTCGTTCTTGCCCCCCTGACTTTCTTCTGCTTTCTCTTTGTGAAAGGAAAATGTGGAGGCCACAGCCACATTGCTGCAGACTGATCCATGTGACCAAAAGCCATATCCTTCATTGACGTTTTGATTTCACACCAAGGTAGTCTTAGGAATGTCTGAACACCCAGTCACCCCACGAGAATCTCCTGAGTATTCGTTGCTCCTTAAGCATCGGCTCAGGGGCGAGAGGAACTGAAGGTGAAGACCTCACCCCACTCCAGGGACTCTTGCTCTGGGACTCGACGGGAAGAGGAAAAGGAGGAGCGGAGAGGGGTTTCCACAGCTGCCGCGTTGTCCCCAGATGGCACCTGACTGCACTGGAGGAAGTAAACCCTGCGATAATGGCTAATCGGACCTGCTCTGCTGGATGAAGGGCGTCCACGACACCCTTGGGGCGCACCCTCTGAGGAGCTTAGCAGGAAGCAGGGGTGTCAGCGCTGGTGCAGGCTCGCAGCAGAGATGGGTGTGTGTTTTAAAGCACTGATTCCCAGGCCTCTCTCGCTGCACGTTCTGACCAGCAAAACTACAGCAGGACCCAGGGACCCGCGTTCAGGCTTCTCCTCACTGCTGCAGAACTCTTAAGTGGAGAGTGTTTCCTTCTGATAAAGAAGCATCTCCGAGGAGGATTATGGATGGGAGACTGCAGTGTGTCCTCAATAAACACAGGAAAACAGATGCATTTCATTGGGTCAGCAGTGGAGCCCAAGCAGAAGAGCTGCAAACGCAAACCCTAATGGAACGGACTGTCCGCAGCAGCTAATTTTGGAACCCTCCTGAGGAAGGCACAGCAGCATTTTGATTGGTATTTCAGGGTCACATGGGACTCTGGGGTTTTTTCCCCTCCACTGAGAAAGTTTGTTGGTATCTAACTAACAGAAGACCTCCCGGTGCCAAAAAAAATAAACATTTTGTGTAAGTATTTTGTAGGGATCGTGAATGTGTGTCAAATCTCTCCTTTCCCTTCAGGGTTAGTTTCAAATCAGTAACAGCACATGTCTAGATCTCTGATTTCTTTAAACAGTGAAGCACCCAGGCTCCGTGGTGCATGCCTGTCATCTCAGCAATTCAGGAGGCTGAGGCAGGAGGATCACCTTGAGTTCAAAGCCAGCCTGAATTATATAGCGAGACCCCCGTCTCAGAAAAACAACAAATAATAAATGATTTTAATTCCTGGAAAATAATAAATTGGTCTCTCCCTCCAGGACCAGACAACAGAGAGCCAGACAGTTTCTGCTCTATGTCACCAGGAGGCCCTGACCCTGTGGGGGGACATGGGTCAGGCAGCCCTGTGCTCAGGTGGATGAGCATGGGTGCTAGGTTCAAACCACGGGGCTGGGCTCAGGCCCAGGCTGGCAGGGAGAGGGCGCTGCGCGTACTGGGGGGAGTGGAGCCGGTGGCTGAGGCAGGGGTTACCTATGGCGAAGAGCTCCACTCCCGACTCCCGGAGCCGCCTTGAGGGCGGGACGATGTCGTCCTGAGACTTCCCGTCGGTGATCAAAATGCCGATCTTGGCGACTCCGGTCCTGGATCCTGCTTCTGGCTTAAAGCTGTTTTCAAAAATGTAGTTCAGAGCGAGACCTGGAAGCAGGCAGGAGAGAGCATCACACACGGCACCGTTCTCGGGGAAGCAGCCTGCGTGTCCCCCAGGCTTCCGGTGAGGGTGCCCAGGGGACAGGACCCGCCCGCTAGCCAGCACCGACAAGGCACCTTATACCTTCCTAAGTGTCACCAGGCCGCGCTTGCAGCCACAAGGATGATGCCCTCGTGGGGAGCCGTGCGAGCAGGTAACTCGGCCTCGCGCTTTCTCTTCCCTCCCCGCCTCGTCCGCCACCATCCTCCATCTTTTGTTCTTCTATTGTCACAAAAGACCTATCTCCCTGCCCCTTGCCATCTGGCTTTTATTCGGTTCCTTATTTGTATTCTGAGGGTTTTCTGTGTAAGAGAAGCCAGGTGCTGTGCAAGCTTGAGTGTCTGATGCACCTCACTCAGCACAGTGGTCCCAGATGCGCCCATTTTCCTATGGATGACTCCAGTCTATCCTTCTTCGTGGCAGAGTAGTATTCCATGGCATGTGTATCCATCCCGCGTATTCTGACTTTAAGACTAAGGATAATAGTCACGTTACCTTAGAAAGGCTTGAGATCACCTATGATTTAGGGACCACTTGCTGTCAGTGACGGGATAAAGGGTGGAGAAGACACCTGACCTGTGACCTTCTATCGCTTTCTATCTGCTAGTTTAAAAGAATGCTGACCTCACACCTGATGAATGTCAATCACCTTGTGTCCAAAAAATCTAAGCCTTTGTAATTCAGGATGGAAAATAACACCACCCACTACGGATGGTCTCAGAGGCTTCATCTGGAGAACCCACCTCTCCCTCTCTCCCTTTCTCTTTCTTACTCAGACCTGCAGCAATGAACCTTCTGCCGCTGAAGACAATTTCCACCCAGAAATCAGACAATGTGATTACTGCACTTGTTTTTACTAAATCTTTTTTGTTGTTGTTATTAACAAAAAATTCTACTGCCTTGTGCTTCAAGTTGGCAGAGCAAGGATCAAGAGTTCAGTGGTTTCCTAATGTCACCAGCAGCCTGCGTGCTGGGGAAGCTGGTAAAACACCAGCCCGGGGCTGTGCTGAGGCTCAGAGCTGCACACCAGGCCCAGCCATCTCTGCTCATATGCCCGAGGCCCTGGGTTCCTTCCCAACCCTGGGAAAAAACCCATAACTGTATACGTTTCTCAGGGTAATTATAATGTCACTTATTTAAAATATCAGCCAAGATCCCCCAATATCTTCATGATAACTACTGATTGCAGAGTAAGAGCAAAGAAAATACTTTGCTTTACAAATGTTGTACCATCTAGAGAAGAAGAGGGGCAAAAACCACAGGCGAGATGAACTGGCAAAGGTTCCCTCATTTCCAGGGATTGTTATTCCTTCTAGTTCCACCAACCCCTTCCTGGGACATTATTTTTATATGGCAGAAGAATTGTGATATCTGGAATTTGATTTTCAATGCTGGGCTTGGGGAGTCCCCTAGGGAGTCCTGATAGTCACAACCACAGTGGCTAACTCTGGGAGGCAGCCTGTGTCCATCAGCAGAGGAGGATCCGGGAATGTGGCATTACACGCCGTGGAGTACTACTCTGCCACAAAGAAGGATGGGTTGGATTCATCTGTAGGGAAATGGATAACCCTGGGGACCATGATGTCCAGTGAACTAAATCAGACACTCAAGCTTCAGTACTGCACTGCTTGTCCTAGCTGAGAACCCCAAAATATAAATAAAGAGGAAAATAAAAGCTAGATCATAGGAAACAGGGAGATTGGTTTTTGGCAGAAGGGACAGGAACCAAGAGATGGAGAAAGAGGAGGAGGAGGGAGGGGACTAGGAAGCGAGGCATGTCATGCACACAGGCCAGTGTCCCACAGTGAGCAGAATCATCACGTCCTACAAACGAGGCTGATAAAAATTCCAAAACAATTTAAACACAAGAGGATAACAGAGTCCTAGGTGCTACTTTGCTTAAGAGACACTTTGTTGCTGCCTAAGCAGAGTGAAACAGAGTAACTGTTCCTCGGCAAGGGAGGCCGGGCGCCCGCACACCTACCCGTCAGGGTGTTTCCGCCCTTGTAGGGCAGATTGCGCACGGCCTCGACCACCTCATCTTTGGTGCTGAAGGCGTTCAGGTGCCACTCTATCCTGGGGTCCCCGCTGTACTGCGCCAGACCTGGGGGGGGGGG